>SRQG01000229.1:0-46530 GCA_018360325.1 Claviceps aff. humidiphila group G2b | reverse complement strand
TCCCCCCCCCCCCCCCCCCGCCCGGAATCGGCTTTCGAGAATTGCTCGTCGTAGCTTGTCGGTCCGTATCCCACACAGACTGACTCTTCATCAAAGTCAGAGTTCAACCCATCGCAAGACAACCTTTTTCTGCACTCACGCCCCCCACCCCTCGCTGCCTGTGCCTCACCCTCCACCCTATGGTCCCAGCAAAGTCGCCGCAAGTCCCAGCAAGTCGCAGCAGGTCCCATCTTGAGTCAGGCGCTAGGCTCAGTTGGACCTGGGCCCTCGGCAAAGCCCACAGTCGATACTGCACTATATTAGTGTCGTGCTCCGCAATCTAGTCCAAGAAGCCATCCTTGCCCCCCCTCGACTTTTACCTCTGATCGTGGGCGAGCGCAAACATCCTTAGGCCCCGTCTCTAGTCAAAGATCCGCATCCCAGGGCTTGGTCTAGTTCCTGGTTGCCGTCAAGCCCAAGGGCTCATAAACCTGCATTTGGCCGCTTGTCCTGGCGCCATCGTTAGCACCAGCACTACGAACTACCTCGACCACCAACCATCTTTGTTACTTCGTCGGCTGTTGCTTTGGTTTCAAGACATATTTACAACTTCTGGAATTGTTTTTCCAGACGACGTTGTTTGCTTTGGACGATCCTCCAATTCCCGCGGCCGCACTATTCCTCTCGCCATCCTTGACTCCTTCATTGGTTGGTCATCATCGACATACACCCGTGTCGACCGTCCCCTCGGAACCGAACGACGACACGCTTCGCCCGCCCAAGTTGGACTAGTCCCGAGCTACTCGCTGCTACAGTCTTGACACAACTCGACAAGTTGCGAGACTTGCGCAACACAGGGCCATCAATAAGCCAAGTTTGAACCTCTTGTCGCATTCAGCTGCTACTTACGATACGCGAAGCGCATTGCTGGCATCCCGTTTCATCAGCACACTCAGACGACCTCTTGCGCACGCGCGGAAACCAAATCCGTTCCCCCCTCTCTATCTCCCACTCTCCCCCCCAGAAGCTTCATGGACAGAAGTGCTCCTGAGTATTCGCAGTCAGGTTTGCCCTCGCCCTATTCTAGCAACTACGGCGACAACCATTCTGAAGGCTCGACCGCAGATCCCGCGTCTGCTGCGCAATACCCGGTCAAAACGGAAGTCAGCTATCCCACTACAGCGACTCCGACTCCCGAATACGGCGTGTATCCTCCATCCGCACGACCAGGAGCTTATTCTGGGCACATCCAACGCTCATACAACCCTGCATCCAGCAACAGCGGTGCAGGCATGGCGCAACAGCAAAATGGTCCGTTCAATTTTTCTTGCGCAGGATGGGCGAAAGCATGTGGATGAAGCGGCGAGATCTGACATTGATGTACAACTCTAGATCCGCCCATTGGGCAACACAGTCCTACCTATCCTTATCCGCCTCCGCAGCCATCACCGTATGCGCCGAATCAAGACATGACGCACGGCTACTCTCATCCAAGTGGCGCCATGTACGCCCAGCCGCGTCCCGACTGGGGGGGCTACGGTCATCACGGAGCATCTCCCATGGCGGGTGGCCATCCAGGCGTATACGGTCATAATCAAGCCTCACAGGCCCAGCAAAGATCTAGTCAGGTAAGCAATGCCCTTGATAGTACGAATTTCGCATCATCTGTCTGATGCGTGTGCGTGCTCGTGTTGGTACTGCGTGCTTGTCGGTGAAACCGTTTGAGAGACATTTGGTAGGCGCCCTGAGTCATGTTTAGACTCTGGCCCTATTTTAGAGTCAATCCTCAACTCCGACTTGCGTCGCGTGCAAGTGCGTCGTTTGCCGGTTGAAACTACAACTGGCGCTATCACAAGCTCGGGACGGGCACGGGAACGGGAACGGGATCGGGACGGGAACGCTAATGCGCGGTGTCACTACTCTAGGTGTATTCTTTTGTGCCCATTCCTGGAGCCCAGCAACACAAGCGACCCAGGAGACGGTACGAAGAGATTGAGCGCATGTACAAATGCGGCTGGAATGGCTGCGAAAAAGCATATGGAACGCTGAACCATCTGAACGCTCACGTGACTATGCAATCGCATGGACAGAAGCGAACTCCTGAAGGTATGTTGAAGCTCGCTGTCTGCGGCTCACAACGCGCGCTGCATCTCCGGTGCCGGTACTGACGTTGTGCGTACAGAATTCAAGGAGATCCGCAAAGAGTGGAAGCAGCGAAAAAAGGAGGAAGAAGCTCAGCGCAAGGCCGAGGAAGAAAGCCAAGCCTCCGCCGGCGCCGGCTCGGCCGCTCCTGACCAAGGTCTGGAAGGTCCTTCGACTCCGAGTTACCCAGTCTCGCGTGCGGTTCAACTGCCCCCTATCGGATATCAACCCGCGCAATACCCAGCACCGTCTGGAGGCGTTCCGCAACCAGGACTCGCCGACTACGGAGCAGGCCACATGTATCCAAATTACCCGCCTCACTCCCCCTACGGCCAGCCTAACCAAAATATGTACAGTCAGTGTAAGTTTGCCAATTCTTCCATGGCAGGAAAGTCATCCTGGGGTACCATGATGGAAGCTAATTCGGCCCAAAATACAGCCAGCAGCGGCCAACCCCCTAGTCACTAGAGATACTACATTATACCTCCCCTCCTAGCTTTCCTTGTTGCTCGCCGACTCGAGAGACTTCGAAGCGAATAGGCACAAGATGGAACCGCGACTGTATGCCATGGGACCTTGCCGCACGAGCCCACGACGATCAATTCTTGTCGATTTGCCGCCGCTCTCCAAGAGGCAACAGAGGCTCGACAAAAGTTTGCGTCCACCTTTGGCTGTAGCGCAATCGAATCGCTGGCGCTTCCGTTGGCGTCAGCGGGGGAATCATAAGGAACACGGGCTCTGCAGGTCATACACCACCCCATAATGGGACCTTTATTCCACTTTTTTGCACTGGATTCATGAGGTTGATATCCTTGGTATTCATGTTAATTTTTTTCTTTTTTTCCTCGTTTGCTGTCTATGGACTCTGCACGTGGGGTTGTTTGTGTTGTCTTCGAACCTTTGATTTACAGCGAGGTACCTACCTCTTATTGAAGCTGCAAACCATGCAAAGTCCGTATTGCTTTCTCTCTCTTTGTTTCTCTCGTTTTCTCGTTCTTTCCGTATGTTTTCTCGAATTTTCTTATATCAAGCCACATCGTTATGGTCCTGTGTGGTTTGCTCGGCCTCTCACATCACATCACACATCACATATCACATCACGTCACATCGTCAGTGTCTGCCAAACAACGCTGGTTGGTGGTGTGGTTTAAAGTGGGGCTATTATGCGCTGGTCTTGTCAGGTTCAGGGCCGGTCAGCCGTGTGGCTTGAACTTGGGGAAGGTGGTGGTCGTTTCCGGCATTGGAACTCGTGGGGCTGGCTAGTGGATGGATGGATGGGTTGTGGCGGCGGCGCATTGGGGAACTGTTTCCGACGTGGAAGCTACGCCATTCGCCATTCTCGGCAGTTGTCTTGTCTTGTCTACGCATCATGGTAGTTTTGGTAATGATTGAGAAGAGGGGGAGTTTTAGTGTTTGCTTGCTTTAACCCCCCCCCCCCTCTTCCCCTCGTCTTTTGCTGCGCTGCATTGTTTGCGTTTTTTTTTCTTTTGCGTCTCAATTGTTCCTTTTTTCTTATATTCTTTATTACTACTGCATCTCGTTTCATGGTTTTGGTTTGTCTTTCGGGGGCGTTCTTTCCAGGCCGCGAGGCTAAATTCAAGTAGGGCTTAGGTCTATTAGTCTTTATCAGAAGACGCAGCGTGACGATTTGTTTTATAGTTTATATGGGGCGGACACGGGCGGCAAAGTGAGGGGTGTGTTCTCTCTGTCTTTTCTTTTTCTATTTGCGTTAACTGCCGTGTCGTGTTGTCCTGAAGTCCTGTATCTATGAGAATAGGGAAAGGAAAAAAGGAAAAGTTGGACGGAGGGGTAAAGCAAAGTTAACGAGGGAGGCTGAAGAGTTTGGGTTGGTATATGAAAGGGGATAATGCATAGGCTTTGTTGGCGGCTCGAGACAGCCCATCTCTCAACTTTCAAGTTTATGGGATATGTAGAACTCGAGGGGCGAAGAAGTGGGAGGGAAGGGATGTTTAGATGAAGTAATTCAGTTGAAGGGCCAGCAATATCTAATTTATGCAATTAATGCACTGTGTATGGTTCTGTTCATGCCATGATACCCTGGGTATGTGACATGTCCATAGATGGGGTATGAATGGGACGCACAACTGAGGAGAGAGAGCATGAATTACTCGAGAGGGACTTTCTTTGGCGAGCTCCGCTTAAGAACATCAAGCCCGTGGCCGGTGCTGTGATGTGTAGACAGTGACACTGGACAGTCATGTAACTCGCCATCTTCCATGAATCCATGTCACAGGTGCTGTTTTCACGTGCTGGAGAGGTCTACCGTCTATTCGCTTATGAAGCAGAAACGTGGTCACGACGTCGAAGGAAGGGTACGGACAGTACCTACTAATAGTAATACGGGCAATGGGCATAAGTGCTTTTCATAAAGTTTTGGAGGGACCTCCTTGCACTACTTGATTTAGGTTGCTGGCTGCTCGCAGGCCGTAACTTGTAAGAGACACACGTACGCTGGAGTTCTCACTGGAGGGTGTCTATAGACTATGTTGGTGTTGGGGTTTACCTATGTTTGAAGAAGAGTAGGTTTGGGGCATTGTGATGGAAGTCCATCAAGGGTCATGTACATAACCAGAACGGGTCTGGACTCTGGAGCGATATAATAATGAGAATACGTCATTGCAGGAACAACAACGTGAGTGTATCACTGTATCATGCAAAACAACAACAAGGTGAGGAGTGCATACATATGCACCTACACGTAACACAGCAGAAGACCAAGCTGATAGAACCACCTTTCACCATACATATTTGAATGCATCGCATCGTACGCCAAGGCCACAAGACCCACGATAGCCGAAGCAAGGCGACAAGGGTCATGGGTCGGAGAATAAAAGTGATAAACTGTGTTGTGCATGGTAGGCGAACAAGGCCATGAACCCCCCTCCCCGCCATGATACAGTAGGAGAACCAGATAAACGAGTCATCATCATGCTACCCCAGGAGAACAAGGCAATAATGTTTATCGCAGAAGCATACCTACATACATACATATGTACATGAAAGGCGATGTCGGCACCAGGAGAATTTAGAAACAGTTGATTGGGCCCCGTTGACGATAGACAACCAGAAAAGGCGGTAAGGAAGTCCACAATGCGGGCAACTAAGACAAAACGATAAGACAAGACAAGACCAGAAACAAAACCGGTAATAATGATAAAAATTTGGGTGAAACGACGAAAGTGATTGTGAAGAAGGATAATCACGTATGTAGTACATATGTACATAGGTAGGTAGGGCCTAGAGTCTGAGGCCTAGACGAGGCCGATAGACGAAGGCGAATATTAGGCGATGGTCGGTATTGGTACATGATGGACAGGCGGTCTAGCTCGGCATAACAAACCATGTCACATACATATCCATGGCGTTGGTTCATGACGACGCGGGGGAGGCTAGCTAGTCGATCGATACATATGTACCCTACGCGATATGTGCCAGTGCAGAAGGAGGCAGGGGGCGATATGTTGTGTAACAGATGCTATACGGGATACGGAAAGCGGTTGCCTGATTGGGGGATGAGAACGGAACGGGACGAGACGAGGGGGGGGGGAGTGTGCATGGATGGGGAAGGGAGGGGGGGGGGGAGGTGGTGTGTGGACGGGAAAACTTAAAAGGGGGGGATTGCCGAGGGATCTAGGTTGGGTATATGGGGGATGATGGGATGGAAGGGATGTTGAGAGAGGATTGGATGGTGGACGGATGAATTTAGATGGATGGATGGACGGACGGGTATTGGATCGATGCGAATGGAATCAATGGATTCTTGAAGCCAAGCCGGCCCAGCAGTCGGACTCGGAGACTTTGCGGGCTTCTTGTCTGTTATATTAGGTATACATACGTGGCCCACTCCATAACAACCGAGAACACTACTCCGTATGTACCTCTGGCTACCTACGCCTACGGAGTATGTACGGACTACATACTACATAGGTACTGCCTACAGCACGCAGACGCAACGCAGACGCACGACACACACGCAAAGGGCAGGCCGCAGAACGCATCTTGGCCAAGCCCTCGTTGCCTCCGCACGCGACCAAGCCAAGCCAGGCCAGCAAAACCCCATCTGCATCATGCCCTCTCTTTTTCTTCTTCTTCGCCCTCTACGCCTCCTCCATGCGGACAAAATCCCGAAGCCACATCGTCCTTCCCGCGGCGGCCGCCATCCCGCTGATCCACCAGGCCCCGCGGCCCGCCGGAGACTGGGGGTACCTAATCGAGTGGTATATGTATACATATGTACATACCTACACAACACACACTGGCGCAAAGGCTGAATTTTACTGGATCAGAAGAGAAGGGACGAGCAGAGTAGCAAATGAGGACTGAAAAAAGCCGTACACGTTTTTTTCTAAGAAAGAAGAAAATGTGGAATAGAAACGCACATTGTACATAAGTGAAGTTTCATTGGAGAACCTACACCGGATGCGCCTAGACGGAGATCTCCATTGAGACTTCGAGAGTGAGGCTGCCGCGGCCCGCCACAGCAAAAGTGTCCTGGTCATCCATTGCGGAAAATGGGTCTGATGCTGTGCTTTTGAGCGTCATTCACCGCGGGGTCCTCCTTGTTGTGGGTTCAATTTTTCCGGTGAGGATTTGTGTTATCGTCTACAGAGTGCTACACTGATTGAAGTTGAACATGCGCTGAAAAGTGCGTTTGTCATCTTTTGGTGAGGGGTCGATTGTGGGGGTCTGACTGGTGAGTTGTAACTTGTGCGTGAGTCCAATGTGTATAAGATGGCGATTGTGCAAGAGGGCGATTATGTATGCAAGAGCGATTGTGTAAGAGAAGTACAATTGAGTTCTAAGCCTAGGTAAGGTACGTATGTACATATATACAAGGTATATACATATGTATGAGTGTGAGAGCGTAGGTACCTCCTGATCTCGGCCCGCGTTACCGACATCAATGCAGACCAGGCGACCCTTTTTCAAGATGGGGTGAATTGCCGTCCCGTGGTTCGTGCCGCCGGGCCAGGGACCAGCAGGCACCTGCATTAGCGCTGGTGGTTTTTCCTCTCCCCCTTCTCTTTCTTCTAGGTGAAATATTTTCCGTCATTTCTCCAACTTAGATATGTATGTATGTACTCCTCCGTAGAACTATCATACATGCCAGGCAGGCGATCCGGAGCAAGGACCGTTCCGAGTCCGGAGTTCTGACATTTCAGCCGTCCATCTGTGGAACACGGAATGCGGAGCACAGCACACAGCATGCATGCGCCCAGCCACCGCCGCCCCCGTCTGGGAACGTCAAATTGTCAACTTCATTCGCACTGTGCACGCCCCCAGTGCCTGCCCACTGCCGACTGTGTCGGGTGTTGCGCTGCAATGGCGCATATGTATGTGGCTTCATGCATGGAAGCCACCAGGCCAAGGCCTAGCGCCGCCTAGAAGCAATGCATAGTCGATATCCTGCGGCCATCCATTTCAATTTTCGACAGTGTCAAGACGCCGAGAGACTTGTATGCTACGCCATTCGGCAGAGGCCCTCGGCTTTGCGAGGTGTGCTGGTGCCTGTAGGGACACATGTTGCCGAGTCCTGGCTTTTGCCGATAAGTACACCCCGTACTCTGTACGCATCTCATACAGAGTGGGTGAGTGGTCGGTATGAATTGAGTGGTGAGTGAGAGTGGTGAGTGAGAGTGGTGAGTGAGAGTGGTGAGTGAGAGTGGTGAGTGAGAGTGGTGAGTGAGAGTGAAGTAAGTCTGCTACATTCAAGTTACAACTAGGTTGATGTTAGTAAGAGTACGCCAAAGAGAGAGAGAGTACCTATGAGAGGAAGCAAGCAAGTCGGTAAACAATCACTGAAGTCAACTGTCAGTGAGTGACAGACAAGCCAACAAGCAACAAGAAGTGGGTGCCATCCCTCTTTGTTTTCTTTGTTTTTACTCTCCGTGGTGACCAATCACGCCGCACAGACTCGACGTCAGCCTGCCCATCACCAGCCGAGCGAACGCCCATTGTGCGACGACACGACAGCCTTGTAAGCGCGGCGCTTCACGCGCCACACCAGATGATGTGACGATGAGGCAAGGTGCCTCAGTACACACAGTACAAGTGAATGTGCAAGTATGGCGGTGCCCTTGCATCATTGCATCATTGCATCATTGCATCTTGCATCTTGCATCTTGCACCCTTACTCTTATTGTTTATTGTCATTACTATTGTTATTATGACGGTTATTTGTTATAGTTGTTATAGTTCTTGCTCTTATTCTTATTGCCATCTCATTATTACTTGCCCGTCACCTCTTTAATTTCACTACTTCAGCGGCAGGTACCTACCGATCTCAGCCAGCTGCAAGCCTGACCCACCACTGCACTGCCACTTACCTTAGGTACCTACATATGTACCTCCCGCAACTACCTAAGGTAACTACAACCCAGCCGGAAACAGTGACGATACAGCGCCACACTTGACGACAAATTTTCTTTCGCTTCACTTTTCATCTTCTCGCCTTCGCCCCCAGAGACTCCAAAGAGTGTACGTACAAGTATTCTTGCAGACACTATCTATTGATCGCGCAGCATTCCATCTTCTGTTCGTCCTCGAGTGGTGGAAGTGCGGCTAGGCTCAGGCGTCGGGCGTTGGGCCTCTGTTACAGCGAGCCATCGAGCCTCGACCTTCAACTGCATTCAACCGCGTTCAACCGCGTTAACTACAACCACATTCAGGCTATCACCAGCTGCCATTCGTCATGGACCCCAGAATATCGACGCCTAGACCAAGAGGCATCACCAAGTCAAATTCCACTGCATCAGCTGGTGCACGATCCACAAAGTCTCACGAATCCGTCTCTGTCGTAGGACCATATCCCCTGGGATCACTTCGTGTTCTGAGACCCGAGTGGTCGCCTCGTACCACGAACTACTCTGCCCTAGACCAAGACGACGACATGGGGCCTCCCTCTCTAGAGCCTTCCATCGAAGAAGTCTACCATCTAAGTGGCTCTCATGAGCAACACGATTCAGCCTGCCAGACTTCAATAGCCGCCCCGTCATCCACGCGAATCCGTGGCTCACAATCGCATTCCATGGGCGGAGGCGACGTCGCCCTCATCATTGACCTGCCCGAGGTGTTCACCGTCGGCTATGACGCGCTATCCTTCACAGCGCAGCATTTCGGCGGTGTCAGAGACGTTCCCGAGGGGCCTCACTTCTTCTGGACCACCCACTCGAGCGGTGTCGCTACACGCGCCGGCGTGTGGCTGCTTGGCTCACAGTCTCATGATCGTGTTCATGTTGTGCAGTGGGACAAGTACAACGAGAACCTGACGGAAGCTCTGACCTCGGAAGCTCGCAATCATGCCGAGAACGTCCCCAACATTCATGCCAAGCTCATTCCTTACCCGGATCCTTCCAAGGTCGGAGGTGCCGTTGGACAGCTGCCCGCTTCCAGGATCGAAGCTAACATCGCCATCTGGGCACAGCTCACGACAAGCATAACGTCATCCTTGCTGGATCGTATCACCGGACCGCAATCCGGAGGTTGGATCGTTCATACCCTGGACCGAGCCCAGGGTATTGCTCAGTTTTCTGCCGAGGTGCAACTGGAGCGACTCGTACCCAGCAAGAATCTGCAGCAGAGACCGCTCAAATTCACCTTTGAACGGACCACGAGGATGTTTTCGCTCGAGTCGATAGGACCCGAGCGCTCTCTGGAAGCCATTGACCCAACAAAGTACCTCTTATCACAGATTGAGGATCCTTCCAACGACCTCGTCTACGAGGATCTCGTCGGCGAGCTCCAGTTTTCCTTTGTTGTCGGCTTGCTCCTCGGCAATGACGCCTGCCTCGATCAATGGTGGTTCATGGTACTCAAGCTTCTCGTCAAGTCTCATCTTCTCGTGGAGAAGCAACCCATACTGGCGGCCGCCCTGTGGCGCGCCTTGACCGCCCAAGTCACCTTTGGAACGAAATGGCTCGAAACAACAATCATGGACCCTGTAGAGCAGCGATGCCGCGATTTACGCATCAGCCTCATTATTTACAAACGTCGCATGGAAGAGTTCTTGCAGAGTGACGAGAATCTCATATCGCCCAGTCATCTGGCCGTTAGTACCGCCTTCTCTAGACTAGAATCCGTGCTGACGGAGCTTGGATGGGATCTCACGACCAATTATGTCCGTCAGGGGATGTTAATGCTGGAGGATGGTGAGGAAGTCGAGCTTGAGCTGTCCGAGTTGGATGCGGAGGAGGAGCGTGGAGAATGGGCTCCTGAGATTGTTGAGCTGGATGAACAGGGGCGAGAGTTTGGTCTTGTCTCGTGGGACTGAGCCCCTCTCTTTGCCTTCCGCGTTTTTTGTTATTTCTTTATTTTATTCTTCTTTCGAGCGAAACATTGGCGAGCTTCGGTCAGCTTCGGCGTTCAGGAATCAGTCAGTGCAACAGTTTACGCGGTTTCCAGCAAGGAAGAGGGAGAGGAGGGGGGAGGGGGTAATGTGCGACCGCCGACCGACTACAGTAGTACCAAAGACTGTGTTGCTGTGTGGTGGACAAAAAGAAGACAAGTCGCATTGATGACAAAGCCTGTGGTCCTACAAAACAGATATAGGGCAGCGGATGGAGGCCATGATTTCGTGAAGGACATGAATATCAGTGCCAAGTGGGTATCTTTTTCAGAAAGCGGTGTTCACGAATCATATGTCTTGGGGGGTTCTGCACATGTCACACGAAGTTCTTCATTGTCCTTTGAAACACTCACCTTTTGGTCTTATTTATCGGCGTTGGTGGGAATGGTTCCCGGGTACTCCGTGTTTAGCAGCTTGGTATGCATTTCGGTAATGCAGTCACCAACAGTGTTCAAGTTGTGGTAGGGCCAAGTCTAGTTTAGGAATACTAATACATACTAATATGTGGTACGAGGATATGGTGGCAAGGACAATATCGTCGATGCATTGGAACGTGTTTCTCGACATGTGAAGGCTACCAGGCAACGAGGGCAAGAGAGCGTGAAAGTCACCTACGGGCCACGAAGAAGGGGCAAGTACCGATTGCTACTGTCGGATCAATCAATACCTTGAATGGTGTTCAGAGGCGGGTTTTATGTCCATGGTCCGTGGACCTACCTGGTATTATCTTCCTCGACAGGGAGTCAGGGACTCCTTGAGGGGACTCAAGGGGGGGGGGGGGGGGGGGGTGGCGGTGGCACTGGGCAGTGGACACTGATAGGTGTTGGCATATGTGCTCTATGGTCGGAATATATGTCTTGATACTTGCAACGGAGGCCACGTGCGTTAATCATGCTAAAGGATGGACTTGTTATGAGTTAAGGAGTGCTTGGTTGGATTGCGTGAGGGCTATGAGGTATATATGCCACTAGCAGGCATATCCATAGAGTCGATCCAACAGGGTGGAAGATGTGTCACTGACAATTATGACAACGTGGTTCATATGGTTTATACAGAGCATCGTAGTGGTTTCTTGTTTCTTGCAATGGCAGGCTATGTGTAAACCATATCTGAAGAATTTTCTCTGAGCTTCACAAGTGCTCTCCATCTACTTATCCCTCGGCACTCGTTCAGCCACATATCAACACAATGCTTAATGCTCCGCGCCTAGTTGTGCCAAGGTACCTGTCTTGATGTGTACCGAGCTTCTGCCAGACAATGGCGAGACTTTGTACCCCGGAGGCGAGGATGGTCGTGCGTCAGAGGGCTTGCTGTGTGATTCAGACAAATGTTAATGCTTGTCATGGCCGATATAATATCATACATAGACCTTGAGAGCGTCAATCACGTCGAACGAGTGGCCATCGAAGACGAAGAAGTCCCGCATAACATGGCAGCGACATCTTCATGAAGTACCTAGGTAGTAACTCCAGGTCGATGGTTGCTGCCTTGTTGGGCAGGGATTTTACCCTTTGACTTGTTCCACTTCTTCGTTTTCGTTGGCCAGCCATTCCCCGTGATTGACTCTCTCAGATGATACCTTGGAATTCTCGATACTTGTTATGGCAAGCTATAATGTGGTGTGAAACTGGGCATGGAGATGGAAGGTGGGAGCACCAAAATCAGTAGGTGATCCATTGCACCATACGTGGGACATGTAGACACGAAATGTTTGGTCAATTTGTCTTCAAATAGCAGCTACGCATTAGCTCATCGACAGATTGCATTGCAATTCGGCCTAAAGACGTAAAGATTCCGCCAACTTGGTTGGTTGGGGAAAGACGAACCAGATGAAAAGTATGCGTGAAAGACCTTTTCCCTGGCTCATACATTGGCTCATCAATAATACCCGGAATATGTTCAACACATGCTTTTTTGGTTGCTCGAGGTTTTTTTTTTATTTGCTGCCGGACAGACATTCCGCTCCAGGCACGGTCATGAAAAAAATGTCAATTGGAAAGCTAGCACCTGCCCACCCTCTTCCCCGCGCTCGAAAAGTCCAAAACAAATACAAGATCCAACGATACATGCATTTATCGGTAAGACTTCTGGTAACGGGCTCTGGCACCGGGACCACCAAACTTCTTGGGCTCGCAGCGTCTGTTGTCGGCGACGAGAAGAGTACGGTCGAACTGGACAAGAGCCTGCTTGAGAGTGTTCTTGCTGTGCTCATCGACGAACTTTTGGTAGTAGGCGATCAGGGACTTGGCGATAGCCTGACGGATGGCGTAGACCTGAGAAGTGTGGCCACCACCGGTGACGCGGACGCGGATGTCGACGAGGGAGAACTTGTCGAGACCGACGACCAGGAGGGGCTCGTAGACCTGTAAATTTGATGCGGGGCGTTTGATCAGTATGTTTGTCGTTGAGCGTAAGCATCACGCGTATGGAAGGAGCATCAGAAAGATTGGTCGTGGGCCTCTCTCGTGCTCATGCTGAAGAAATGCCATGTCCGTCGCACGAACGCGACGTATCCCGATGTCCTGCGTCGTGTCCGAGGTTTATACAGGCCATACATGAGCGGGAGATAGACGAATGCGTGGATAGACACATTTCTTCGCATCGAGCAGATATAGAGGCCCTCGTCCGCTTGTGATATTCGGGGCTTTCATCGTACCTTGAAGCGCAAGATCTCGGGCTGGACCAGGCTAAGGGGACGACCGTTGACCTTGATCAACCCACGGCCAGCCTATATTTGATCTCAGTCAGAAAATTATCCATAAATCCGACGTCGCGCCAGTTTCTTCCATTCGTGCTATGTTGCAACATATCGATTCCTCCTTTCATCCACTTGTTCTACACGCCAGTGGATGTGCTGAGGGACACAGCAAACGTTCGGAATTCGGGACGGCCGGTAAGACGACGAACCTTGCAGTGGGCGACGGCAGTCGCGGTCTTCTTCTTGCCGAAGCATTGAACGCTCTGGGTGGTTGAAGACATGGTGCCTGATTTGTCGAAGGTGATGCAAGAGAGCGTTGCGAATGATCGAGCAGGGCGGGACGCGATGATGGAGTTGCGGCCGGCCACACCACGCTCTCTTCGCCTGGCGGATTTTTTTCGCCCGGATGAGAGGGTTTGTGCCCTTAAAAACCGCTAGTCCATTCTTGGCTATGATTGTGGATCCTACAAGCGGCTGCCGCTAGCCCAGCACACACTCGGTTGTTCATTGGGAAAAAATAAAAATACCGACAAAACCCCGCAACTCGAGTTATGCGCGCAGCGTATGTGACCCACGTGACTAGGAGCCCTAAACCCTCCGACTTGGGCGATTCTGGGTTGTGGCATCCCCCAAAAATTCGCCTCAAGTGAACATCACGTCGGCCACCTTTCGCAGCCTAATAGACCCAGAGTACCCGCCGTCAAGGTATGTAATTGAAACGAATTCCCCGATGCTTGCGGATGCCACGAGAAGTCAGACCACGTCAAACTAACATTTCATCAAGATGGTTGCCGCCAAGAAGCACGTTCCTATCGTGAAGAAGCGTACGTCCCCCCCTCGGCATTTACATCTCTGGGACCCATCCCTGCGTTCGAAAAAAAAAGATGGAGGAGGCCTTTTTTTTCCCTTTCGTCTCTGCGGTCGCGAACGAGCAAGCCACTATGCGAGCGTCATGCAGACGGAGAAAAAAGGCCAACGAGGCTCAAATGAACGGAACGAGACAGATTTGGGGGATGCATTCCAGCGAAATGAGAATACTGACCAGGAGATGTTATTACAGGCACTGCGCGCTTCGTTCGCCACCAGAGCGACCGATTCAAGTGCCTCAATCCCAGCTGGCGCAAGCCCAAGGGTATTGACAACCGTGTCCGAAGACGTTTCCGTGGAACCCAGGCCATGCCCTCCGTACGTTGCATCCTACAATTGAATCCGAACCTCCCAACGCCGATCCATAGGTGTCCTCTTTGATAGCAGTCGACTATCATGCCTTTTCGCGAGAGTCTGCCGGAAACACATGAGGACGTTTGCGCAGTCACCGCAGTGTGGTCATAGTTGGAAACGGGGAACCGACTGGCTAATAAAAAAAATACAGATTGGTTACGGAACCAACAAGAAGACGCGTTACATGATGCCCTCTGGCCACAAGTCCTTCCTGGTCAACAATGTCCAGGACGTCGAGTTGTTGATGATGCACAACCGAACCTACGCCGCTGAGTATGTTCTACCCACCAAGGCATTTTAACTCCACAATGCAGTGAACTTGACATTATCACTCAATTCCTTCGCGCTCTCACTCGAAACTTGCCACTAATCCTCCATCAACCAGGATCGCGAGCGCCGTCTCTGCCCGAAAGCGAATCGACATCATTGCCCGTGCCAAGCAATTAGGAGTCAAGGTCACGAACGCCAAGGCCAAGGTTACCACCGAGGTTTAGATGAGGGCGAAGCAGAGGTGTGCATGAGGGGAAAAGGGTTGCGAAGCAGGGAGAGAAGAAGCGGAAGGATGGGAGAAATGCGGAGAAAAGCGGCAACAAAGCACGGCTCTATTCTAGATGAACCCGGTTGTCGCCTTTTCTTCATCTCTTCTACCATTTTAAATCCCTCGGTCTGGAAGGAACAACAGCTGCCTTCTTTCCACGGACTAGCATCGGAGAATTCAAGGGACTCCAATTTATTTTGTTCTATCTTGCTGCATCGTCCCCGTTTATATCTCATAAGCAAGGGACTGGACTCAGTCTCTGGTCATGTCACGAGAGTTGGTAGGCGGGCGTAAACACGAATGAATTTTGCATGACGCTACAGGGCAGGCAAGCGCCAATGCGGGTGAGATGCGCGAATCCATCCGCTCTCATCATCTTCTCCAGCCCGAGAAAAGTTTCTGCTCATCCTGTCCTTCAAAGCAGTCCGTCGACGATGAGAGGACTTGCGGCGTACTGATGAAAATGACAGGCCATATATCTTCGCATTCGCAGCCTTTCATCATGCCGTGCCCGTAACACTTCTCCAATCAAGATTCATTGTAGGTCGTGCAATTCGTCTCCCTCTGGAGTCCTGGACTCCTGGAGTGACTTTGGAGATTGCAATAACCTATGTACCCAACGCGCTTCATCGTCCTGTATAACTCGCGTTCATGACACAGCGAAATACATTCATCGTGACTGTCCTGACTCACCTCACACGACCAACCTGCGCGTGAAGAATACATATCTCTGAACCTTGAGAAACCCTTGTGTTTCCTCGATTACCAAATTATGCACTAGCCAAGGCTCTGCTTGCTATTCCTCTGCTATACATAGGTACACAGTACCTAGTCCGTCTCCTCGCCGGCCTGCCCTGCCTGTTCATATTATACTTCGTTGTCCAAGTCAGCCTCCCATCCCGTTTCCCACGCTACATGCTTTTGCACACGGAGTAGCGTAGCGCCCTCGTCATAGAGGGTCCTTTCGAAATTGACCAAACCGCTGCGATAGCGCGACTCAGTCGTTTGGTGAGGCCGCCGCCATGATCCATGATTCCATCCAGTGACGCCATGGAATGGAGCTTCAAGACCAGGATACTCAGAGAAGGAAGATCAGAGCGAGCGAGAACTTATCTATCTCTTGTTCACTGCTTTTGTTCTCCACGAGAATCAGTCAGGCTACGCAATATCCCGCTCCGTGCTAGCATGTAAGACATCCTGAAACTGTACTTCTTGCTCGAATCTCATGTATTCAAGTGGCTATTTCGTTTGTTCATCTATATACTACCAAAATAGCGATCACACCCAAGGATGTTGGGATAGATCGACCCCTTTCATTGAGGGGGCCCTTCTCGCTCCTATATTCACCGTCGAGCATATACTATGAACGCACCACGGGACCCAAACGCGCGCAGAAAGAAAATTAAAAACCCATGGCAAAGACAAGTTGCTTTCTTCTCTGTACCCCCATACATAGGAAATTGAGGACCTGAGACTGAGTATGTAAGGAAGTAAGTGAATGAGTGATGAGTGAGTGAGTGAGTGAATGAAGGGGTACCCGATCCGCCCCGCAGCGCCGCTTAGACTTTAGAAGCCCTGACCAGTGACAAGGCCACCAGTGACCACTAGTCTAGCACCTAAATGTGAACCATCGTCATAACCGGCATGTGTAGTAAAGATATCCTCCTTCTCTCTTTAGTCTTTGCCAATTCCAATTCCAGTTCCAGTTCCAGTTACAAACAACAAAGAAAGACCCCATCCATGATGAAAAACCCCTTGGAAACCGGGAAAAGCCAACATTGTGTACCGGTACTGACATGCCAAAACAAAGGAGAGTAAGACCCGGTAAGAAAGAGAGATGCGAATCAGTTTTTGGGCCTGCCCCTGCCCCCTGAGTCCGAGTCTAAGCCTCAGCCTGAGCCAAAGAGACGAAAACCAAACCAGGACAAAAACGATTGAAAAAAGCCAGACAAAACAAAAAAAGCGCCCAGTGATTTCAAGCCAAAAGTTTGCATGATGCGTGAAACCTCTCGTACCCATGACCCATGCCTGGGTTCTAATCTGACGCCGCACATGTCAAAAGACAGCTTACTGCATTGTGTTGTGTGTATATGTGTGTGTGTGGGAGGAAGTAGGAAGGAGGATAAAAATGGTATCTCGAAAGCGGGAGTGACAGAAGAAAAATTGATGACCGGATAGCAGAGAGGCACTAAGAGAGTGCTGCTGTACTGAGCTGAGCCAGAAGTCAGGTCGTTCGCCGACCGGGTAAAGCCAACGATAGGTTGTCATTTGCAGACATACGGACCGACCATTTGAGGATGTCTATAAGCCACTTATACGGAACCTCGGAGACGTTGTTTCCTGGCAAGCCAATCGCCTAGCATATTGTCCAGTTGCTGCCAAAAATAAAACAAGTTAGCATCAAGTTGTCATGATAATGTCCGGTAAGGCTTCTGTTGTACTGCAGTACAGTGCCCAGCACACTGCAATATAGTGGCCCGTTTCCTGTGACTGGGCAATAGAAGGAAAAACCTCTTACCGTCGTAATTTCAGCCAACTTGGCATTCTGCTCCCGAAACAGCCCCCCGACAACAGGATGATCATTCCCAGCTGGCTCCACATTCGTCTTATCATACACCACCACCAACAAGTCGCGGATATGGTCGCTCTCATCAAAGAACGCTCGCAGCTTGTTGTCGTCCCATACGGCCTCCTTGCCGCTACCTGCCGAAGAGCTCCCCGCCCTCGCAACGTCGCTCTCTGGCTGGACCAGCTCGGGCGAGGGGGAGGCTTCTGGCGAGATGTCGTCTACCGAGGACGTGTCTACCATGAGAGCCGGGGGGTGGGACGCGTGGGAGGGAGACGAGGGCCCGTTTCGCCCAGAGATGCCCTGTTTCGGACTCTGGGAAACGTGTTGAGCTTGTTGAGCGGGGTGGGTAGTAGCAGTAGCAGCGGCTGGTGTCCTTTCCGCTGGCCGTCTGGCCGAGGGACTAGCTTTGCCCAACAGGGCACCAGCCTCAGGGGAAGTGGCTGTAGGTTCTTTGACCGGCTCGATGCGAGGCGCGGTGACGACGCCTTCTGGATCAGATGTATCAGACGCATCGAGGTCCATGTGAGAACGCGCCATGGTCATCTTTTGAGGCTGTTCATCGATTCCAAGACCAGTAGTACTCGACGATACCAAGTTTGAAGTGGCGGACCTTTCCTCCTTGGAAGCTGTGCTGTCTAAACTCCGGCTTCGGTCCGGTGGCGATGACACTTGGTGTGCCTCATTTGGTTCTGCACCAACGATGCGCATGGACACCATGGGCGGCACGTTCGAGACATCGTTGTTCCGGCCTTCGGCAAGATATGACGATAACTCGACAGGTTTCTGCGCGGCGCCTGCATGTGATTTGCTTATTGAGGAGGTAACATTCTTTTGCAGTCTGCCAGGTTGTCGTTGCTGAGGCCCTGTCATATCCGGGGAGACCTGTCGCTGTTCGTCAAGGGAACGATCTTCGCTATTGCGCGCTTCGGACATGAGATCCAAAGATCGCTTGCCGAAGGACTCGTCGTCATCTTCCGCCATCTTTTTCCTATCTTTTCTGGAGAAGAAGCCGCGCAAGCCACTGGACTTCTTCTCCTTTTCTCTCTTCTCCTTGTCCTTGTCCTTGAGCCTCTTCTTTTCTCGGTCCGAGACCAGTTCTCGATCTATCTTGTCCATGCTCGAAGCAGATTTAGCATCCTTAGTGGCAGAATCGCCCGGTTGTCTCAACGTGTTGTCGTCGCGCAGTAGGTTGGGTGTCAGTGTTATCTTTTTGGTTTCGACGCTGTCGTCTTTGAAGAACGAATCAGTGTTCCGCACAGTTCCGTTTCTGGACCGGCTGAGGCTGTCGTTCCGGCCTTCCAGAGACTCCTGACTGCTTCGAATCTCATCCTCAACCTGCGGCTCTGTTGAGGACTGTGTTGCCGCAGTTCTATGCGTTCGAGTTTTCAGAGGCTCAACAGCGGCTGTTTCATCTCCCGACGCATCGTCCACCTCACTTTGTTGCACCTGCCGCTGCCGCTCACGATGTTGATGGGCAGTCGCCTGCGAGCCAAACAGTTCGTCATCATCTTCTTCATCGGAGGAGTAGTCAAAGTCGGAATAATCCACGTATGTTGGTTCAGAGAATGTGACGGTTTTTCGCCTCCTCCGAATTGACGGAAATGAATTCTTTTGTTTCTGAGCTTGGTCGCCAAGCATCGTCGCTGATAGCTACACATTATCGAGTCAGGACATGTCACAGCTTTTCGAGATTTTTTATTTGAGAGAGAATCAAACAGCAGTGGTGGCACATACATCAATGTTTCTGTGCTTATTCAGTCGTGCGAGTCGTTCTGTTGGCGTTTCGATGTGCTCAGCTGGTAGGTAGCCTGCATCATGGCCCGATTAGCACACAAACACTTGATGAGTAAAAACAGACGGCAAACCTACCAATGCTGCTATCCTTGACTACCCGGACTAGCCACCAATAACTATTGCTGTCGTCGAGCAGGACCATGGTATCTCCTTTGGTGGCATTCGCTTGTCCCTCGACAGTTGCTACAAAGGTATGCAGCGCGTAGACAAATTCGAAATCGATGTCCTCTGAATTCAGTAAGCATTCGTCGTCACTACAAGATTCAACTTCTTCAATCAAGGGTTTTCCGTAGTACAATGAGTCAATGGACTGGGCGAGCTGATCAATAACTCCATTGCTTTCTGCACCGAACTGCCAGTTCAGAGGAACTTGATGCGCCTGCGAAACGGTGCCACGGAGGCCTTTGCGATGAAGCAAGATCTGCGCATCGTCGTGGCGACTTCCGATCTGATGATACGGCTTGCGGGAGAGCCATGCCTCAAAGTGGCTCAGCTCAGCACCATGAGTCAAGGAGTGCTACTCCTGACCATGAGGGAGCTGGCGGGTCGGTAGAGGAAGATTGCTCAAACGACCATGGCCCCCGCCATCATCGGGGCCACGTTGCTTTTGCTTCTCTTGTTCCACGCTAGGGCCCCCGTGAAAACATTCACACTTGCCAAGTTCGCTTGGCGAACGTCGCAGGGAGAGACGCGGCTTGTGGCCAGGGCAGCGCCGCCCCTCAGCAACGTCCAGTTCCTCTTGTCGTGACACACTTGTCCCGCGATAATGAAGCATTCGGTGAAGACAGCAACGCTTCGAGGCTTGCTTAAATGCAGAACCAAAGCACATGCTCGCAAGACTCAATTGGCGGGGAAGTAACGTGAGGGAAGACTCGCGCTGCGGCCAGGCCACAGGCAAGATGGCAGGGTACAACGCACCGTCTTCAATGGAGGGAGAACTAGATATCTTATCCATCATATCATCGTCCATGTCGCTTCCACTCTCACCCTCCACGTCCTCTTCATCGGCTGAAGAGACGCCGCCATTTTGTGCGATAGCGAGATCATCTTGCTGCTTGTGCTGATACATGGCGGTCTTCTCGATCGTGTCGTTGGCGTAACCGTGGGTCGATTGTTCGTTCGCGATGGAATCGGAGGCTTCGTGTGCGCTGCCGTTAGACCATGGCACAGTCGGGTTTTGACTTTCGGCTTCCGCCGTCTCTTGAGCGACTTCTCGAAGTGTCTCAGCTTGATGAGGAGCGATTGATGCGCCAGATATGGTAGGACCCGTGCCGGGAATAGGAGCGTGATATGGGTGATCTTGAGCCGACGGCGCAGCGGGATCCTGAAGATCAATCGTGTCTAAAAGTTTTGACGTGATCAGCAACAAGCATGACGAGTTGCATAATAATAGTAGAGCAGTTCTCAATTAGGGTCTATGGCTCGAGATTCCGAGAACCATTGGAGACCGCCAGAGCAGATACGTTTGATAGAAGGACTAGAGCAAAAAGAGGGACAAGAAAAGGAATGACAGGGAAGGCCGAGACGCGGACAAATTGGCTTGAGCGTGGAAGGTGGTTGGCGGTTGGAATGCAGAAATGTTCCTGAGGAAGCTGTCGAAGACTCGAAGCAGCCTGACACGCGGGCAAGGGCAGCTACGCAAACGAGCCCTTAAACAATGTATGTATGCATGTATGTAGAACAAAAGCGACCGGGGGGAGGGGGGCCAAGACACGGCCGAATACCACGCGCATGATGAGTGTAGTGTGTGTGAGTGATTCAGGCAGTACAAGCAGCAGACGCATTGCGACACGTACCGGCGCGAATGATGGACGGCCTCATCATGGCGAGCCTGAGATTCTTGGTCCGTGGTGTTTTGATATGCCTGCAACCCAGCCGACGTAAACGAAGAACTTCAGACGGCGAACAGCAACGATCAACGTTCTGGTTGCCGATGCAACAATCGCAAGTTCGCAACTGTGTGCACTTTGGCTAGGTATGTATGTACTTGTTCGGCAAAAGCAAGTCAAGGGGTTTGCGGTGCGGGTATGGTACCGTGTACGTGACGAGGAGGTCGATCAAGGAACCCCGGCAATTGTCATGAAGCGAAATTGGGCGCGGCAAGCTGAGGGCGTCGAGAAAGTGAGGGGACCCAAGTCGGGGGGGTCAACGAGACAAGAACGTAGTCGACGGAATTCGGATGGCCCAGCCAACTACCGATCGTCAGGCAAGAGAGGTGAATCGTGATGCTGCCCAGACAATGCGCGGGTGTGTCAATGCTGGGTGAATACCGATGCTGCTGCCGCTCTGATGGCCAAGTGGACGAAGAGGAGAAACGACGCAAGGCGAAACGAAACGAAGCGTGGGACAAGAAAAGGAGCATACGTATCGTGGCTGGTGAGGTCAGTCGCATCGGTCGTGGGGCGGCAACGTCCGAGAGCCTAGACAGCGTAGGTACCCTACGTTAGGTATGGATATCATTCAAACCAAGCGGGTTTCAACATTTTCATGGCAAGTCTCTGCTCGTTCTCTCGCTACATCTGGCCGTTCAATGCCAAACGGAGTCAAAGCCGTCCAAGAGAAAGAAAGTTGACAACGCATTAACCTGAGGTACACTACAAGGCGGTTTATTAGTGGCCGAATAGGGGACGCGGTCGCAGAAAGCTCAGGGGCGGGCGCAGAGAAATTGTTGCACTTGTCCATAAAAGGTGGAAAGGTGCGGGGCGGGATGATGATGCCTTGGTCCCGTCAATTCTCGGATTGGCTGGTGTGGGTGGCGGTGGAGCTCGCTGGGTCGTTTCATCGCGCCGGACGTGTGTTGTCGATCGACGTCTGTTGCGCTAAAGAATCGTAGGTACATAGGAACCTACGTGACCAACTAGGTACATACATACCTAATACGCGAAAGCTTACAAGTTACCACAGAGGTAAGCCAACTCAGTCCTACGGAGTACCTACAGCAAGATAAGTTATAACCTCTCATGTGTCCAGAGAGGTATGTAGGTATCTGCGTCAGCCATTGCTACCACTGGCTCCCCGGCAAAGAAGGATGCGGCAGTAACAGTTACGGAGTGACTACGCGTACTTGCCGACATCTGTAATGCAAGATTCCCTCTTCCGAAATGCCGAATGGCATGTACGTGGTCCGGGGGTGTCGTACATATCCCATTGGTCAAGCGCAATATTGAAGAACATGAGGAGGATAATGGATTCAGGAACCATACAACTGCATACATACATACCTCCTTGGGCAGTCATAGGCACAATGTTTTTTGCCGAAACCTATGCCTCGTTCCTCTTTTCGTATCTTTTCGTTCGCTCTTCTTCTCTAGTTGTTTCCCTTCAACTCTGGCAAACACCACCCTACGGGCGACAACAAGACGTATGCCCACTCCCCCTGCTACACGGAGATCCAGACGGTTCATAGATGAATGATGAATCAATAACAGGCAGTTTGCATAAAACGGAATCATAAACGAGTCTGTATCTTTCTCGTCCTCCATCTTTTACAGAGAAAGATGGGGTCAATCATCCATGTCCCAAGGGGCTCGCCGTGTGCGTACAGTGTTGGACCACGAGCCATTGAAGCCAAGGGCCATCGGCCGCCCGATCGCATTGTATGCTCCGTTCCTGAGCGATCGTCCGTGGCACCTCCGTAGAATTGTCTGTATGTACTCCGTAAAACGGTTGCGATATATGCATGGGGCGGTCCCAACAGACCCAAAAGAGATTCAAAATGGTAGAACAAGGTTCCCATTTATGCCTGCATATTCATAGGTACACATGTTGTTACTTTGGGAGTTTCCCACCCCGCGAATACCACCTCCTCGCCGAAACCCATCTAGCTGATTCCGAATTTCAGATGTGCGGACTAAGCGCAGTAAGTAAGGCCAAAATCTCTGCAGAGAACGGGGCCTCCGGGCATTCGCTTGACGTCTCGCCATGTGTTGAATTCGTCCCTCTTCTCGCGAGAGCACTTTGGGAAAGAAAAAAGTCAGTATCGGCATACATGCATGTGGTACAAGGAGCGAAATCCGCGGCCTTGAAAAGAAAAGGGGAACCGCAAAGAAAGCTACAGTATGATTCTTTTGACGTACGCAGTAAGTGTTGAGGCCCAATTTCTCGCAAGAGCCATCGCTTTTGACTCCGCCATCGCACCAATTAGGTACGCCTTGGGGGCCAGGAACAACTGAACCTGGAGATGATGTTGCTGGTGGGGGGGGTGCGGCAGCGGCAAAGACGACCGAGGCGGATGCGAAGAGGAGAGTGAGGAACTGCATCTTGAAATGTGTTGGCTTCGTTTATGCGATTGGTCTGCTTGAACGATAGATCGATGTTGTGGACGAGATCAAGATCAAGGTCCTTCCTTTCCTTCCTTCCCTGCGGCGGCATGCTCGACCTTTTATGATGGGCGGACCAGCCGGCAAGTGGACGGCTTGGTTCTACGGAGTACGGAGTAGACAACTGAATTATAGCCTAAATAGGGGACCGAGAGTCGAGACTCGACAGCCGTTGCCGACCGGCATCACGATTCACGGCCCACAGCTAGTAGGTAGGTATACCTGACGTAACCTGAGGTACCTAGGTGCATAGGTTAAGGTACAGTAGGTATGTACATAAGAGAGGCAGAGGAGAGAGCCTTGACTCCTGAGTCCCCGAGGAGGTGAAGCGTGAAACAGCCACAGGAAGAAGAGTTGCCTGCAGCCTATGCCCGTGGGTATTTTGTCCGTGACTCGGGAGACACATGTTGCGAACTGTGCCTAATTGTTATCAGACGTGTATGTATGCACCTATTGTCTGTATTTTCTTTCGGGGGAGAGATGCCGCCCGCAGCGCCGGCCTTGTCCGTGACGGTTGACCGAGCCGTATCGAATGAATTCCCGGATTCTTGGGTTGGGTGCCGGCTACATATGCCGGTGGAACAACCAACCCCCGCACTGCCACCACGTGGCTGATTTGCTCCGCCAAAGGATTTGGGCGGAAGTTTCACACCAGCCGTTCAAAGGCGCTTTTCGACAATTATCCCCAAGTTACGGAGTACATACATATCTACCTATGTGCGAGTTAGGGAATTCTGCCGTGCGGTCATCAAAGCGGTGAAACAGCCATTGAGCTGACGAAGAAGCGCTATCTCACGTCTTCTTCTCCTTGCCTCCGTTACGGACTCACAATACCTACCTAGGTAGGTCACAATGCCAAGAAAGGCACATAGGTACGAGGTAGTAAAGAACCAGCGAAATTCAACGCCAACTCGACGCACTAGACACAAAATATCGAATCGAGTATCAGAAATTCGAATACATATACACATGTAAGCCTGAATAATATGATTATGTACTACTCTTCAGTCTTGTCTGCTAATCACCAAAAACCAATGCTTGAAAACTCCCGCCCATCTGAATCATAACCAAACCTCAAGAAAAATAAAGAAGACAGTCTACAGGTACTTGATAGACACAGCAGGCGATGTGCTCACATCCCAGTCTTCCTTCTTCATCTCATCACCATTGATGCGAAGAGCACGGACAACGAACTTGTACGTACCCGGGGGAGCATAGCTGCCGGAGTCAAGACGTCCATCCCAAGGAAAGCCGTTGTGTTCACGGGGTTTCCAGTGGGTAGGAAAGACGAATGGTTGGCCGATGGTCTTGAGACCCCAGATTTCGTGCGTCAGGGTCTCGTTCTTGGGATCAGGGCTGATGCGGACAATGTCAGCGCGAATCTTGCTGGAGCCCAGCGCGAGCTTGACGGAGAGCTGGGGCAGAAGATCGTTTGGTCCAGCGTTTCCAGGTCCGGGAATGGTGAATGTCGTGTTGGATGGGACTGGGCTGGGACTGGGGTCCGTGTCAGTGGACCTGGAGATCCAAGTATCGTTGGAACCCAGAACAACATGCTCGTGCAGAGAGCCTGTCAGACCCTGGTACGGAAGGGACAGCGACGCCCCGTCAGTGCCGTTGATAGCAATGTAGCCGGACCATAAGGCGAGACGTTTGGCATCCAGACCTTCTGGTGGAGTGGCGGAGACCTTGATGGTCTTGGTCTGGCCACCGCGCAGGATGATGCTGGTCTCGCTGAATTGGAGCGTGGCGGCAGCGTGAACGGCCTCGTTAGGGAAAGGCTGCACGTAAATGGAATCCTTGGCCAAGCTGTACATGGTGATGGCAGGCATATGTGTGATCTTATACGTCGCTGGCTTCCTGTCAGTGTTGCGCAGCGTGAATTCAAGGCTCTTGGCGAAGTGAGCCGTGTCATTGAAGGATAAGCCGGATGGCGAAAGCAGAGCAGTCGAATAGGCGGCATCGTAGGCCTGGACGAGACCACCGCCTTGTTGTGGAACAGGGGCTAGGTAGTCGTAGAACTTGGTTCCGTCGTTGAACAACTGAGGGTTTGAGTTGCTAGATAGAAGATCTTCAATCTCCTGAGGTGTTATGGCGCCTCGGACTTGGCGAATCAAGGCAACGATACCAGCGGCCTGGGGGCAGGCCATGGAAGTGCCAGACAGAACAGCATAGCTGCCCTTGGCTCGGGGAAAGGTTGAAAGAACGGTGCCGCCAATAGCACCATACTGAGGCTTAGAGCGCATCTCGAATGTCGGACCCCAGCTGGAAAACTCGCTGACGGCGCCACCACTCATGGTGTTGTTCGTAGTCAGGATCCTTAGTTCGGCATTCTTTGGCCCAACCATTTTGAAAGTAAGCTTTTTGCCATCCTTGAGAGTCTTGATAAAGGTTTCTCCAGTCTCAGCATCGACCATAGACGCCGCACTGATAGCGTCCGGAGCTAAAGCGTCGAACTCGGCTTCGAAAGCAACGCCAGGCTCATTGTTGTAGAAAAGTAGGTACTTCGCACCCTTGGCCATGGCATTTTGAGCCTTGTCGCTAAAAGAGCAGGTTCCACGGCGGATCAATACGATAAACTTGCTCAAGTCTGGGGTATTGGCAGGGAAAGGAGCACAGGCATCATTCTTTATCGTAGGGTCAAGACTGCTCGCCCAGACTGGCAGGTTCACACCATCCCACAAATTGATCAGCTTGGAGGGAACATAACCGAACGATTGCTCAGGACCATCATTGACCTGATACTTTGACAGGTGCGAGACAGATGACATCTGCACGTTGTCGAAGGAAGCGATGGCGGAAACATGCTGGCCTTCAGCGGGCGAGCTAGCATAAAAGATACCCTGGTCGCCGTCGTTACCGGCAGACACAACGCATGGGACGCCCTTGTCAACGATTCGAGAGACTGCATCCGCCCAAACGTCCTGAGCCCAACCACTTGAACCGCCAACGGAGGCGGTGATGATATCGACGCCATCTTGGTAGGCCTTGTTGAACGCGGCGATCAGAACATCGTTCCCGCCAGATCCACTGCAGCCAAAGACACGATAGGCGCCCAGGGAAACGCCAGGAGCGGTACCGGTGAAGCCTTAGGTGTTGTTCTGGGCTGCGATGATACCAGCAACGTGACTTCCGTGGCCTCGGCAGTCCATTGGGTCTTCACCGGGTACTGGCGTGTTGGTGCCGTTGTAGGCATCGCCCACGAAGTCGTGCCCAAAGGAGACGAGACAGTCTTTGCCATAACACCCACCCAGAGCAGGATGTAAATAATCAATCTAATGCAAATCCCGTCAGTTGAGGCAACTCAAGTCTCAGACGACTCCGCGGATGGACACTTACACCACTATCAATAACGGCAACCTTGATTCCCTGGCCAGTGATGCCCTTGGCTCTGAGCTTGTCGACTTGAGTCATTACGTGAGTAGAATATGTGTCTGGCCCGCCCTCAGCCCTGGATCCAAGACCGGATTGTTCCAAAGTGTTACCCTCTTGCGCGATCCACTCGATTTTGGGGTCTGGCATGTCGTAAAGGGTGACCGGGTGCACCGCCTTGACCGCAGGCATCGCAGCATATTTCGCCACTGTCTGCTTAGCCGTTTTGAGGTCGTGTAGTTGAACTGAAAGTCCAGTGAAAAGATCGTATTCGAGCTTCATGCGGGTTTTGCCATCGCCGGTCATCGTTTGCTCGAATGCAGACACATCCTACAGGAGAGAACGAAGAGAGTGTTAGAATGCGAAAGTTGTCAACCAGGTTGCCAACCAGGAGGACACTTCTCAGCTCCATTGGGCATTGGGAAGCAGAAAACTCCCCCACGTATAATAAATGAAAAGGGGACTCACCTGGCCATTTTCGAGTTCAAAAATGTAAGCACCGGGAACGACAGACTTGGCTGCTAGTGATGAGACCGCGGCTGCCAACAGCGACGCAACGAGAGAAGTGCGTACCATTGTACCTGGAAGCACACGCCAGCTGTAGAGGAAAGGAGAGACTGGGACTACGTGTGAAGTAAGTCCTGGAAGGGTTCACGAAGTGAATCCGGCGATACTGCGCGGGCTGCCTCGATTATATATTCGGAGTGCGGGTTGGGACGCCTCCCACTATCCGAACGGGGTGCTTTCAGGCTGCATCGTCAATGACGGCAAGCACGCCTTCTGCTCGACCGTTGTCCGTTGTCCGTTGCAAATCGAGCAGATTGTACTCCGTAGTAGCCGAAACCCCAGCTCATCCCAATGGCCTGGTTCAATGATCAGGTGTGCTATGATAACTTGCGCCATCTTGTCGCCCCCGACTCGCGAGTTAGAGTACAATATGGAGTAGGTACATACGTAAATACGTATGATAGGTACATGTAGCATAAATTCACAATCCATCCCAAGTTTTCGCCCATAATATTCCGGCGCCAAGGATGGGATGATGGATCGTGGGAAGGGATCAAGGGGAGGGCGGCCCCCAGCCTTTCTCCACTTGTCCCGATGGTTCCTGAATCCTACCTGGTACCTACCGGAGATGGAACATGTGTTACAATGCCCGCTACATGCAACTGATCAGCTATGTACCTCAATTCATTTCTTGCTTGTGACTTGAGCATCACTTTAATAGGTACATAGTGTATCCATGGCGCGAGTCGGTACCTGCAAAGTGTCTTATGGGGGCGACAAGATGGCACAGACAACGCCCCTGGTACCGCTCTTAGTCATACTGTGTACAGATATCTGCTTGCGGTCCGTTGTCGACATGTCTTGACTTCAAAGTGAATTCTGAACATTCGTGAGCCTGGACAATCTTGGTTAATATTGGGGTTATACTTCTGGATACTTCTGGGGTATGGACCTACTCGTGGGTGCAACCTAAAAAGGACTCCCACTACGGAGTGTTTAGATTGCACCTGCGAGTACTGTTCGGGTCAAGGCGGCTAGTAGAGCAGCTCACGAGTCACAGCTCGATGGGCAGTACATACATGAATTTGTATGCAAAATTGGTAGGCAATGGAAGTACCTGCAATTACCCGTTGACAAAGAGCTGCCTACCCATTGACCCAATGTATGATGTATCTCGTCGTCCTTGTCGCAGCTATGCCAAGTTGTCAACTCGAGGTCGAGCCTCTGGAGTCTGGACCACCGATGGGATTGCAAGTCGCGCAGCGCACAGTACATGACAAGGTCCTGGAATTAGACTCATCAACAAGAGACGAGGTAGTCTGTAGATGCGATGGCCCAATCTTCTATAAACGCTGTGCAAGGATCGACTTTGACGCTGACTGTATGCGTGGCGACTGATACTCAGATCATGCTGTTCCTTGGGCACATCAGCAGATTCTCGAGTCCGAGGCAAAAGTACGGGGTGCATCGCGTTTTTATTATTGATACATGTTGTGCTTGGGCGTGCTTGCTATACCTACGACCTGTACCCCGGCGCCTGATATCCACAACATTTCTCAAGAATCAACGTCTTAAGAGTCAACAGCAATTCGAATCAAGACTGCATGGAAGTTTCTGCATTCAGAAACCCTGTATTAGCCGGTTCACGTGTGTATCGTCTAGTCTAAGCTTTACTAAGTGATTGCCAAAGTGTACAAAACCCGACATTGCTCTATTCATCGTCAAAATCTTTTTTCCCCGTCTATTTAGACCGATGCCCAAACGTTGGCTCATGTAAAGATTAATAATAGCCCAAAATCCTTTTCAAAACACATCACTCAAATGACACAAACATCAAATGCCCCTTTGCCAAATGCTTTTGCCGCCATATCGCGGCTGTTGATTATTTTCCCGTCAACTTGAATGCGGTTGACATAAAATGCGCCTTGCAAAAACCAGAACGAGATAAAAATAACAGAATCAGTAAAACATACACAATCGACGCTACGCTGCGCGAGTTTGTGCTCCGTTGACACTCATGGACATGCGTCGGACTTGCTCTGCGCCATCGGGCTGCCCAGTCATTTTCGCCATGCGCTTCGACATACTGTTTTAATCGTTAGTACACATCATCTTCAGAATTCAAGGTGTCAACATCATGAAACTTACAAGTCAAAAAAGGCAAACTGGCTGGGTTCGCTGCCGAACTCATATACAAATCGACTGGCCAAGTAGCTACCAAAGATGGCTCGGAGATACGATTCGGGCACACGGGAAATTATGGTCTCTAGGCCAATCTTCTGAAGAAGAAGCTTTGGTAGGGCGTCCTGCAACACTGCGTGTCGTATACTATCATTGATCCAGAGGTCGGAGCGCTGGAGTTCCTCATCGAGCGTCGTGATGGCGTTGGACAGCTTATCCGAGAGAATAGAACGCGGCACGCCAGTCTCTTCATGTTCCCGCCAAATAGCCTCGAATTCCAGACGAGCATTCTCGCAAATCTTGGCCTGGACCTCGCGAACGTATTCATTGTAGAACTGCGGTGCCTGTCCCGTCTTGACATCGACGCACATGTTCTCAACAAACCCGGCGTCATCAAAGGAGAGCGAGGCAAGGACTTCAAGGGATGACGACGTGACGCCACCTTTGTTTGCCGACGCATCCTTGTAAAGAACACAGCCGGCAGCCTCGAGTCTCAGTTTGGCGTCTTGTGTGATGAACAGATTGGCGCCTTCTACAATGTAGGGGATGGTGGTCTTGCCGTCCTTGATCAGTCGGCTGACGGAGATGAGGTCAATAGACTCAGGCCGGCCACCGCAAGGCACAAATGCATCCGTCATTCCCGTGTCTCGCAGATGATATGTATTGCGGAATGAAGTGCCGTTGGTGATGACTTCGCCAGTGGGCAAGGTCACGTTGTTGTCTTCACAAAGTACGCGGTATCCGTCCTTCGAAACCTTGGCCATATCGTACTCACTGATCATGGCACGCTTCCTGGCCAACCGAACGAGTTCGTCCTTGTCAAGACCATTGGGGTCTGCAATCACACCAGAGCCGTCCACAATGGCAGTCCACTTCTCGTTGCCCAGCAAAATCTCGTTGCTGCCAAGATCGCCGTCGGGCCCACCAGTCTGCATCTTGCGGACTGAAGCAGGATCAAGGTCGAGCTTCCTGTAGATTCCCTTGACGTATTCTCGCACAGAAAGAGTAGTCATGCCGTACTTGTCGTGAGGAATTCCACCAAGCTTCTGTGACTTGCCGGTGAAGAACGACTTCCACCATGGAGCGCCGCGGGCCCTAGCGTGCTCCGTAGCCCAATCGACAAGATCTGCAGTGTTCTCATCAGGGCCCATGAAGATGATCTCCTCCTTTCCGTAAAGGTCGACCAGCTTATTCTTGATCCCCGGGGTTTGTGCGGGCAGCAGCAAATCAAGTATACTATCGATGTACTTTTCGAAAGCCTCCTGAGCTCGATCTTGCATCTTGGGGTCCAACAGAATAACACCCTTGGAGCCACCTTCGGGAATATCCTTGTTCTTCCGCTGCTGCGTGCTAGCCAAACCGTAATTCTCGTCAAACAGGTTTCGGGCGTTGATGCCATAGGCTTCCTTGCTTCTTGACTTGACGATACGGATGCCGCCGCGAGAAATGTCACGGAACCGAAGATGAAAGCCTCGTGACTCGGCACCAATGACCAGGAACATGCCGTACAGGCGGCGAGGGTATTCCACCTCGGGTAGGAATGCGGGGTCTAAACGGAAGCTGAGGGCGACCTTGGTTGGTGTGAAGTAATTTGTCTTAAGGATGGCGTTGTTGAACACCCGGAACGCTGTCATGACCATCTCTTCGTGCTCATTGGCGACAGTCTTGGAGATCTTATCCTTCAGCTTCACATCAGAGAGCACGTCAGCGGCGGGAGTCACAGCCACCTGTTCATTCTTGGCGCCAAGGTGAACATTCGCAAAGGAGGCATACAACAGCCGTATCAACTCGGGGTACGTCTGGATGATCTCAAGGATATAATCGGGTGTAAAGGTCTCCGTACGAAGACGACGCTTCAGCTTGGACAGGAGTGCTGCCTGTACAGGATTTTCAACATCGAGAACTTCGGATAAGGACGCATACTCGGGGCCCAGACGGTTCAAGAAGTGTTGCACAAACACCCAGGCAGAATGGGCATACACTGCCTCCTGAAGGCTCAATGAGCCAACGGCGAACAACCCGAGAAATTTGTTCTGGGGCAGGCAGTATAGAAGCGAAATTTCCTTGGTGATTTGGTGAATCGACTCATCGAGAGGGGGGAAGAAGCCCTCGTTATAGGTGGCAGGCTTCAAGTAGATGCTCATGATGCTGATACCGTTGGAGAATTGCTCAACGTATTTCCTGGAGCTGGTGACGCCGTAGTAATGGTACAGGTCACTCAGAGCGGAAAACATGCCCCTGGCTGTACGAGTACGGAAAGCAACCACAAGACGTTTCTCGGCAACGTCCTCGACGTCGAAAACCTCGATGACGGGACCAGTGCGGTTGACAGCCAAGGCGATCATCTCTTGGTAAAGCTGCTTGGTGTTATCAGTAGCCTTTTGCCAGAAACCAGCGTCGGATATCTTCTCAATGTCGGTTTCTTTGGGATCAGTCTCCTCGGGACTCTGGGAGAACTTGCACTGGTAGACGAAGTAGCACCGGAGTGTCGCCTTGGAGGATGGACTGGCGCCCATTACGGCCGGAGAGCGGAAGGTCTCGACACGATACTTGGTCTTGCCCTGGTGGTCCAGGTACTTGGCTTCCAGCCGAGATTCATACCTGGGACCACTCACGTTGCTCTCACCGGGCTCACTAGTATCGATGTATATAGCATGATCGTGCGCCTCCATGTCTAGTCGGATTTCTTCCCTCTTGTCCTCCCTAGAGTAGGCGGCGACCTTGGCGGCGTAAAGAGAACTAATGTGGTTTGCGATGGCTTGGGGAGCCTCAATTTCGAAGTAGACATCGTCAATGCCCAATTGTGCGTAGAACCATTGAATCTGATCGTCAATCAAAGATTCGGGGATGAATCCGGCCTGCTGCAGTATCTGCTTGACAACCTTCATCTGCTCATCCTTGCCTTTGAACTCGGGAGCGACGTAATCAGCAGTAGCAGAGCGCACGGTCCGCTTTCCATTGCCATTGATTTGTGATTGAGAGGGAGTATGAAAGTGCGTCGACTGTGGAGAAGGTCCGCGGCTAGATTTTTCAGACGTGGCCTCGGCCAGCATCTTGGACACAAGTGTTGATGGAGTCATGTTGCGTGGTGTGCAAGAGAGAATGTGTTGGTCGTGCGTTGAGGCTCAACTTGAATGGGGTTCTGGTTGATAAGAAGTCAGCGGCTGAGACTGTACGGGCAGTGCGCTTTGAAGATAAATAAATCGGCAATTTCGATGCTGTTGCAAAACCGAAACTGACGGCATGATTCATTCAAGGAGAAGACAAGACAAGTAACGCGTAGAGCGGTAGGAGCATACCTTGTTGTGACTCTACTTTGTAAGCCGCAAATCAACCTCTCTACCAGCCGAGAGATAATATTGAGTCGAGCTTGCGTACAATGCCAAAAAAGAGACGGCGTCTTTGTTTGATTACAGCGATCGGATCGTCAACAATTCGTTTGTAGAAACGGCAGAAAGATCTGTCACTGTCTTGAACATTAGTGACTCGATTTATATGCTTCACGGTGAACCGGAGACCGCCAAGAGAAGAGCCAAAGGAGGACTGCCTCTATCATAGAAAGAGTGAGGAAGTGAACAACAAGTCATCCGTACCTTTCAGGAGAACGCGATTCTGTCGGGTTCTCGATTTGAGTAGCTGCTGGCTGAGGAAGGAATTGTGTGGTGCCAGAGTGTCGCGTAGCTACAAGTGTATAGCAGTGCAGATAGGATTATCGATGCCAATTGGCGGAGACGAGAAGGCTTGACGATCATCCCGTGTCCCAGCACAGGCGGCGCTGGCTTTTAAGTAAGATTTGCATCTTCAAAGTGGCAATAATAATGAAGGCACGCGACCTTCAGGCCTTTGTCCTTTGCATCATGCGCTTAGGGCTGGATTTGTTTTTTTACGCAACAAGCCGGAACTCGGAACGCCCACACCTCGTACATATGTACCTACATACCTGCCCCTCGTGGGGGTGGCGCCAATAAATTTTGAGCGTTACTCCGCGAACTGTAAAAGTTTACTCGGTGAACTGTTTTTGCCAAATCGCTCCACAATTTCAGGACTCCTTTGTATCTTCGCCAAATCACAGTGAGAAATACGATTACAAACAGTATAGATTTCGTAGCCAGCTATCTCAACATTTCCGCCGCCTCAGCCCTCAAGACTCCAGGCATCCCATTCGCTCAATCTCCCAATTCGCTCAATTTGACCGATTCCCTCAAATCATACTCTACCGCCGACCGGTGTCGTCGAATTTTGTGTACACATGAAATCCGGTCTACCAGGCAACCCGGGTGCCTCCGTCAATCACTTGAGTAGCCGGGATAAACTCCTGAACTTCCTCAGTCTCGCTGTGCGTGGTCAAAGCCTGCGAGGGCGAGCCACTGAAGTCTGACCCCCTCGTAGTCTTCATGGCAGAAGATGGCTGTGATGTCCCACCTCTGCCTCTGCCTCGCCCGCGACCTCGAGTGGTAGTCTTCTGCCTCTTCGAGGCATGTAATGCCTCTATCTCGTCAACTTCAAATTGCGAGGGTTGGCGACGTTGGCTGGGCTTCGAAGGTCGGCCGCGACTGCGGGTCGGCTGCGTCTGACTCGAAGCCGGCTGGCTCTGCGTCTGGGGGACAGGCAGCTGGAAGTTTGGCAGCGAGGGGTTTTGCGGCAGAGGGAAAAGCGACGTGCCGTCAAGGCTCAGACGAGGGGATGTTTGAGGCACATCGGGATCGTTGCCCGGGGTCGGCTGTCGTGTCGGGCATCGCGACTCTGCGAGCGGCGTCAAAGCGTGAGGCGCGACGCGACGCTGCACTGGTGTGGCAGTGTGTCTTTTCTGAAGCACTGTCTTCAGGCGAAGGTACAAAGGAGTCCTGAAATTGTGGAGCGATTTGGCAAAAAACAGTTCGCCGAGTAAACTTTTACAGTTCGCGGAGTAACGCTCTAAATTTTAGAGTAAAGCAAGGGCCCCAGACTCGTGGCCCGGCTCCATGTACATACGGAGCATGTATCCCGCTTGCATCTATGTACATACTCACGGAGTCACGAGTGCTGGCCATTATGTACTTGTAAGTACATACTTGGCCTCGACGTACCTGCATATCACTCGGTGCCAGCTTTCCACGGACTTAACAAGCTGGAGAACAGCCGAGCCCCTCTACGACCCCTGACTCCTGAGTCCTGACATGGCAAATCCTCCGCAGCACAAGTTGCGGGTTGCAGCGAGGGGGACAGCTGCGCCGTGGAAGCACTTACCTATGTACATGCTCAGTACAGAGCACGTCAAAATGAAGTCAAAGTCCGGCCTGCTGGCGTTCGGAAATACAAAGAAGCGGCTATGTCAGTCAAAAGAGGTACATGTGTACAGTGTACCATGTCTACTCCGTACCTAATGTACCTATGTACGTTGTTTCGGCTCTCCACACCCTCTCCACTCGATCGTAATGACGATTCTTTGAGTGACAGCTTGCGCAATCCTCTCCCGCCCTCAAAGGCTCAATCCCATTATTGTTTATTTCCAAGTACATACCTACATACCTAGCCCGGTGTGTCTCCTCAGTCCTGGCCATCTTGAAGGTACCTGACCGCTCCGTTTGTAGGAACCCAGCACTCGCTTGCGTTGGTACGGGTTACATGTGCAACTGACGCTGGCATTGCAATGAACCCCGTGGGGGTTGGCAGGGCGCCGTCATGACCCTCTGTGGGGAGCACATGGAGAGAACTCCGAGTCTACTCCGTACATTGTACCGGATACCGAACATAACATGCGCAAGTTGGTCAATGGTGTCTGCGGAGTGTGTGCCCGAAGGATGATGTCCACGATGTTTCCGCTGTTCGATGGGGCCGGCGGATGGAGGCTTCGTTGGGTGCAACAAGTTCTTCCTTTCTTGTTGCTTCTCGCCGGCTTCTTTTTTTCAGCCTCGCAGCAACAGGGCCATCCATCGTGGGGGCTCACTATGCCTGATCGGCTCCGATGCCCCACATCGGACTAGTTGTCAACTCGTCGCCCTGTCTTCGCGATGTATCAGCAGACGGGCAGAGATTTTCAATTCTTCATCCGCAGATGCAATCGTGGCGGCTTCCCCCCAGCTCGCCATCCGCCCCAGGACTTGTTGATTCAGTAGCCGATAGAAGTTATCCCCGCCAACCCGCATTCGCTAGCCACAAGTTGCCGCTAGTTTCACCGCAGGCCAGTTGGTGGTCCAGCGTCTGTGTGTCGTAGGTGGTTTCCAGGCACTTTGAGTTCCTTCGTGTCAACTTTCTGTGCGTCTTTGGTCTGCGCAAGGCTTTGAAGAGGGCTAGGTATGAGATACGTCTCTCCATCGTTTGTTTGATCTATTCTTCTCCATAGACGTATCTCCAGTTCCTACAAAGAAAGGCTCTATCCAGTTTGCCGCTGCTCACAAAGCCTTTGGAAGCATTACTTCCGCCTGCAACAGAGCTACGGTGTTGTTACACAGCCTTCATGTTCCACCAGCTGAATCAGTCCCGATCTTCCTTTTCCTCGGTCGTATGCGCGTCTGACAAGATGCCCAGCCATTCAAGGACAAACGTGGGATGAATTATCGGACTGAATGCCTGGAGGCTTGCTGCGCCAGGTGAAGCCAGCCGAGGGCACGTTTGGGTCATGAATGTTGGACTGTTCGTTCCAAGGGAGAACGTAAAGAAGGCAACTACCGCATGGCTCCGCATAAAGCCCATTCCTGGTTTCCATTACCCCCAGGTTTCCCCAATTGACGTTTCCATTACCCCAGTTTTACTTAATGGCGGTCCGCGGTGATCCATTCGGACGGGACCAAGCAAACACCGGCGAGAGACTGGCCTCACATTGGGTTTTCCCGCAAATGCAAAAGTCAAGGGAGTACTTCCTCCTAGGAGAATATTCAGGGTCATGACGGGTCTAAACAAGGCAAAGAAGGAAAATGAGTTTGAAGCCAACTGACACGTAATACAGGCATTCAACGCCTCTATAGCGTACATGCACCGTTTCGCAGAAAGTTGCATGACACAGCAAGCTCGTGAGGTCTGTATCAGGTAGTACATATGTACGTACTCCGTATCTACAATTCGGATTCTACCGAATCAAATTTGCATTTAGTACATGCGATGTGCATTTCACACACAATGATGGATCTACATCGCGGGAAGCAATTGACAAAGGCGATCCAAGGTTTGTTTTGCCACGTTGTATCTGGAACTGCGCATCATGCCGCAGGGATATGCAGGGACGCCGTGCAGGAGGTAGGCGCCTCCACAATTGGCAAGGCAGTTTATGTACCTAAGGTATGTTGTACATTGTAGTTGTATGTAGTTCTACGTAGGTACTCTTGTCGCCATGATGATTTCGCAAGTTCATTGTTGATACGAGCCCGTGTTCATGCCGAAAGCTCTAGCCGAGAACTACCTATGTATTCATTTACAGAGAGTGCTTTTTAGGTCGCCCGATTGATACACGTTGGGGCGGCCTATTTCAATTACATAGAATCATGGGCCATGGCATGGTGGTGAGGACGTACTGGGTAGGTACATATGTATGTACCTATCTATCTCTCTGTACCTACATGCATGCCGACAACAAATAAGAGAAGAATTAAAAAGCCAGATTTGGTAGGAATCGGGATCGTGGGGTTGCTGACAGCCTAACACAACTTCGCGCCGGCAATGGGCGGGGAAGTTGGGACGGTACATACATTAGGTACCTAACCTTGTACATACATGGCGAGGGCTCAGGACTCAGGAGTCAGGAGTCAGGGGCTGTACATACCGACGAGACGAGAACGCTCCGTTACAGAAAGACTACGGAGTACTTTGACGGGATTCATGTCTTTGTTGCCCAGTGAGTCAGTGACTCAGCGGTAAGTTGTAACTGGTGACTGAAAAGCCGACACCGGAGAGTGAGGGCTGGAGCCTCAGCCTGGAGGTGTCTGGTGAAAGTCTGGCGTGACCTTATCAAGCATCGTAGGGATCTAGGTACCTAGGCTGCCGCAGCCAGAGGCCTCGACCCCTGTGTGCCGGTCACGAGACTCACGATGTTTAAATTCGATGCCGATTTTGGCACGCCACGCTTCGTGCAATGGGGAGGCACCTCTGTCCTCATCGGCTTTTTTTGCACGCCTACCAACTGGTCATCTGATCAATTTGTCGCCATCTGTAGATTGGTACACGGCTGCCGACGAATTTTTGGAATACGAGGTGAATAAGCCCAGCGTGCCTCAACTAATAAGGAGTAGTACACCGGAAGTACCTTTCATGTACATGTACACTAGGTACCTCATATTGAGAATTTGAGTCTCGACCCCGCAAAGAAAGGGGGCCATTGCCGACCTTCCGGCCGGCGGAATTCACGATGCCCTCACCGTCATCAGGTGACCACTTATTGACCAGGGCGAAGTTTTCCGTTCAAACCTTGAGGAAGATGAAAATAGGAAAAGAGGGTCGAGCAAGAAGCGGGATTGACTCAGGTAATTCCACTGTCTGTGATTATTATGCATCTCTCAATTCTCAACGCTCAAGACCAGCTCAACCTCGTACGCACGGAGTCAAGGTGAGCGCCCGAGAGCCCATGTGAGCTATTTTCATCCAAACTTAGATCTCTCGGCGCTTCTAGAACGCCAGTGCGCCGAGTTGCCCAACATTGCATGGCCGCCCGATGATGGCAGGCTAATAATGTCGGAGAAAAAGAAACAAGAATCCGGGGTAGCCCGCCGACACAATAAGTAGGTACATAGGTATATGTAAGTACAATATGGTCTTGCGCTACCTACCCAATGTACCTTGTTTTTAATAGGTATATCGCACATTTCTTGTCGCTTGCGGACCACACTCGGTCGTTATGTGGGAAAAAGATTTGTTCAGTGCACAGTAGCAGATAAGGGATACCTGCTTTCTTTATTCTGTATTAGTTCAGCTTTACTAATAAAGTATCTTCTGTTTATAGTCTTCGCTATGAGGGCTGAGTCGTAAGGCTACGATTCGGCCTTTAGCCTTGATCGACACTCGATGGCCCTGGATCATGCATCTGACACTGTTGAAGATGTCAGAGGGCTACTTCTCGATGAGAGAACCACGTGGGCATGATCATGTCGATTGACTTCATCAGCGACGGCCACAGTAGCCTCCTCTTGATCAAAGGTAGGTACTGCGATGATTCTTCGTCCGCTCTCCTGTACAATCATGACAAAGATTGGCCGAACGCTGTTCGCGGAAGACCTGAGAGGCTGAGACAACAGTTGCGTCCGTTTGCTTCCAAGACCTACCCTTGACGTTGGCCGACAACGGAAAGTGACAGTCTCAAGTTTGTTCGGATCTTCCAAGAATTGGTTTGCTAGGGACCCAACCGCCACGAAACTCTGGACGACCTTGCATGAATGGACACATCAATACGAGAAGGTTGTAATGTACCTGCTCAGAGTGAAATCAGCCTCTCCAGGATAGTTGGCCATGTGGCAACAATTAAGAAGGCCGGAGTGTCACCCAGGCTGACTTGGAAGTCGAGAGCAACAACAAGTCGCCACAACGTCATTGTGTGGTCAATACCCTTTCCGACTGTGTGGCCATTCTTCCCCTCTGGCAGAATTGCATCTGGAATTACAGCAGCTCAATAGCCCGCGCGTACGACAAGAACCTCAACCTAATGAGTGAGTAGTCCAAGGTCTTCTTGGTAGCCGTAGAACAAACAAACCGTCATACCTAGAGTAGCTCCTCCAGTCCCCCGTCCGCTATGTCAGGCGACGTACAGGGCTCGATGGTGATTATAGAGCCATAGGGTGAGAAATTAGAATATGTACCAACCATTGACCGAGTCGGCGATCACAATGCAACAGAAATATAGCGCCACGTGACTCCGAGCTGGTATTCCTCGGTTAAACCACCACAGAAGACCAAAGCAGGGATGTCAGCTCGACTTGGGTAGGCTGATCCACTCCGACTCCCTGAGTGTAGGAAGGTCCAAAAAATTTGACAGCAGTTCGCAGACTTCATGACGCACTCTTGTTCTGACGCCAACACGTTGCCAACGAAAAACGCCATTGCCAATTATTACGTCTCATTACTTGCCTCGTCTCGTTACCCAGTGTGGGCACGGCCGTCAGTTACGTTAATAACTACCTTGCATCGCAAACCCGTTGACCCTACCCCCGGAAGCGACAAGCACCTAATTCGCCATGGTTATTCTTACCGAGGTCGAGGACGAGCACTTCCAGGACTCCCAGACTGGTCCTGATGTCGATGATGACTTTACTGATACCGGTACGTCTATTTCGCTCTCAAGTCGAGATGATGGCACTATGTCTTGCGCTCCTGGGTGCTGTGCTAATCACAAATCACAAATCACATAGACTCTGAGATTTCCAACGAATCCGACTACGATCCTTCAGACGAGACTCTGGCAGAGCGCTTGTATGCCTTGCGCGATATAGTCCCACCGACGACAAGAGGTTGGATCTCGAGCCGCTTCAACTCCATCTCTAGCAAGGCTTGGAAAGTCCTGTCATTCAGCGGCAAGAGTGCTTGGGTCATCACCACATCGGCCTTGTTCTTTGGTGTCCCTTTTGCGCTTTCCTTCGCCGAGGACCAGCAACTGAGCGCCATGGAACAAGAATTTGCTATGCGACAGACTGGAAGCGAACTTTTGACTGCAGGCACTGAGCCAAATACTGCTGACAAGGTTGGAGCTGCTCTGGGGGATAGTCAAGCCAAGCCCTCTCTGTGAGCAATGAAATAGAAGAGAGAATATCTTCTTGCATCCATTCAACTTTACTATCGATAACCGGGATCTTTCTCCGCAATGGACAGATTTTGCAACATGTCGAATGATCTCAAGGCATATGTTATATGGCGCCTTTGTGTACAATAATTTGGCCGCGTGGAAAGCCGCAAGGCAAAAAGCAGTCGACGTTTTTCTGATGATCACATGGCGAATGGGATTATATAATCCGGAAAGGGAGCTGTATTCTTGGGCAAATACAAGAGGCAGCATAGTTATGAGAGCGGCTGGCGCATAATCGTGCCCGACCTCTGCTCGGCCTCCGCAGGATGGTTTTTCATGTATTCTAGGGCACCACATGAGAATATCCTTTGTCACGATCATCACGTATCAACAGGAGAGGTCGACGAATGTGAAAGGCGCTTCAAACAAGAGAACTAGCAAAGCGTAGATGTCATCTACCTCCGTGATAGAAGACGGGCAATGCGTGATCTCGATAAACCTAGCGTAACGGGAGGCGCAGTCTTCTGGAGCTTGCTCCGACTTTATTTAATGCGCGCACTGAGCCCAACCCATATCTGCGCTGCGGCCACGGCAAAAAAAAAAACGCCGCATCGTTTACGCCGCCTTTCTGGGTTTGTTACGAGGACTCGAAGAGATGTATTAGGGAGACAGGAGTAGTAATTCCATGCTAAGTATGAAGGATTTAATAGTGATGGTGGAATATTTAAAGTTTACACTCATAAAGCTTCTCGTTGGTTCCATTCTCAGCTGTAGCATTCCGATCTTCCCTGCTGATACTTGCCTTGCGTTTCACTGACGGGCTAAGTAGACGGTGACAATCAAGTGAGATTCACAACATAGCATCACAGGGCTTCTGTAGGATGCCGGCTTAACTGGAACAGTATACCGGGAAGGGGCACGTGGAGGTTCTTTATACCCAATTGCTGACACAATGGCAAGAGTAAAAGCCTAGAGGAGTACTTGAGGACGGTCTGTACGCGTACCCTTTGTGAGTATTCTGACCGTGTCCATTCCATCCTGGTGGCTTGTGGTCGATATATGTCAGTGAGCGGCCTTTCAAACTGTCTCTCAGTCTTGTGCTGAGGCAGAAGACGAAACATGACAGGATGCCTTTGAAGCAAAAGGATGTCAACCGTTTCTTCCTGGCGCTTTTATAATCGCACACTTCGTCTTTAGTAATCAATCCGGCGTTCTTGACTTCAGAATGGAATATCCACCGTTGCTGAAGATCAAGGTACGAGAGAACTCCGCCGATCTTTCTTCCTCTTTCTTCTCTTCCCTAGTTCTTGTTCATGTCAGCCCTCGGCAGCTGAAGTGAGCACACTAGTGATTATTTTGAGTCGCCATGTCGACTCCGTGATAGCGACCCTGACCTTAATCTCAGCTTCATGCTCATTTCAATGTCAATCTGACCCCTCAAATACTTCGATATTTGGATAAAGAAGCAGCAGGCAGACTGTAAGACTAGTCCACTGTCCTAAAAATCCTCTGGACCTGACGCGAGAAGAAAAGTACTTGGACAGCAACACCGAGGAGTGAGTGTGGTTTTGTCAATAGTTTCCAGAGCGACTTGCGAAGACCTCCTCCGCTTCAAATTTGCAACTTGTACGACTCATAATTGAACTAACGATACCTACAGGCTTATTTCGATGATCAGTAGTTTCATCGGAGATCTTTTGACAGACAAAGAATCCATCCAATACGCCTTGAGGAAGGTATTAGTCAACTTCTTCAGCAAAACGTCGTGTATCTGGAGCTGCAGGTCAGGCCGCGACAAACGAAAGGCCTTTCTGCGGAGAAATACATAAAATCTTTTTGGACACTATCAAAGACTTTGAAATTTATTTCCCCGCGATGCACACGCAACTGGTACTGTGTGTGAATCGAAGCCATTCGTTAGCAGCGGCCAAAGCAATTATCTCCCTCGCCACCCGATTACGCGCAGATGAAGGACTCGGAGTCGTGTGTATTGATTTCTGCGGATATCTCAGATCCCACCGTCCGAATTTATGGCGAGATCTCCATTTTGACTCCCGCCTTCGAACAAGCTGCTGAGAATGGTCTTGGAATCACAGTCAGTTTCGCGGAGACAATTGCGACTGGTTCACACAGGTAGCTCGATACGCTGCTGTCATGAAATCCCGGAAGAGTGGCACATGTAATCTGGGAAGATGAAGAGGCCAAACAGGAGATCATCAAACGAGGCTTGTGTGTCGAGCTCTGCTTGAACCACGTTCGAACAGGAATGACTAGCTGTGGATTTCCGGGTCATCATTTCAAGGAGTGGGCTGAGACCGAGGGCCCCAAGATTGCTCTGGTGGTAAATATGGCCCTCGCTTATACTTGTTGAATGCGTTCAAAGCTCTGCAAGGAGGCGCTGCGGTACCCTTGATTGAGTGCTTACTCTGAGGAATTATAGACTGGTGACGCGGGCGTGTTTGGCATCCCACTATCGACTGAGTATCGTCTCGTCGCCCAGCACTCAACTTCACTTCGGATCAGATGCGCCACCTTGCTCGCCAAGGCATTAAAGCAATATTCGGAGGCGAGAAGGAGAACCAACGAATGCGCAAGGCCTCATTCAAGTGAATTCAAGGGACAAGACAGGGTGGTATATGCTCCCAAATAGGCGTCAAGAAGGATGGCGGCGCAAACTGTGATGACACATGTTGCATTGTAGACCTTGTGGTTGTTGAATAGTTTGATAGTTTTGATTGTCGCCGGCAGTGAGGCGCAGCCTTGTCGTTGTTGAAGACGTTGTGAACGGATGAGGCTCGTCACTTATTATGCGCGGCAGGCTGCAGCCAAGCCAATGGGGTGGTCCTCCACTGACGACGCATACAGGGATGTATGTACAGTACATATGTACGGAGTACCTACCTACAGTCTACAGTACGTACATACACATGTTACATATGTACCTCCCAAGATACTGTACCTACAGGTACCTACCTTAGGTACCTTGCCACATCCTTGGTCGCTGCTGCCAAGGGCCAAGGCCCAAGCTACCTAAATGGGGCGGGCGGGGCTCATCACAGGGACTGAAGGAGGCTCATTACGTAGGCAAAGAGGTACCTAAATTGCCAGCAGCTTTGCATTAATGCTAAACCTCTTCTTGGCTCTCGATCAAACAATCGGCAAGCCGTGTATATCTGCAGTCTGTTCCGAAAGCCATCCTGACGGGGCTCCGTGCAGTGACTAAATATACGGGGACAGTAATCCCCTCTCCGAACAAGCCATGAATGTACGTTGATTATTTCTCGGCGCGCCGCGCATTCTCATCAAGCCTCCTGCCACCTGACCGAGAACCAAGAGCGGCAAAGCTAATCTACGTAAAATCACCAGATTCTGGAATGGGCGTTTGGAAAGCGCATGACGCCCGCTGAGCGTCTGCGCAAGAACCAGCGCATGCTCGACAAGGCGATCCGAGAACTCGACCAAACGCGCATCAAGCTGGAGAAGCAGGAGAAGACGCTGATACAACAGATCAAGACGAGCGCCAAGAATGGACAGATGGGGGCTTGTAAGATCCAGGCAAAGGACTTGGTTCGCACACGACGATATATCGAAAAATTCTTCGCGATGCGCAGTCAACTACAGAAGATTTCATTACGGCTCCAGGTACGCCACAAAATCATGTATCAAAGGAGAAGCAAAAGATTGATGCCGACGAAGCCAATGGGTGACTGTGTGGGTAATTGACTTCATTCCTGCTGACTTGGTGGACTTCTATGGCAGACATATCGAACGAATGAACAAATGATGCAGGCAATGAAGGGGGCAACGATGGCCTTGGGAAGCATGAACAAGTCGATGAATTTGCCTCAACTTCAGCGGATTGCCATGGAGTTTGAGCGAGAAAACGATATCATGGAGCAGAGACAGGAGATGATGGACGATGCTGTCGACGATGCCATGGATGTTGGCGTCGAAGAAGAAGGTGATGAGGTAGTTGATCAGGTCTTGGAAGAAATTGGTGTGGACCTTGGGCAGGCTGTAAGCATCAAACTCACTGCCCCAATGTTTCGTGGCATCAAATTTGGCTTGTCTGGACTTGAATTGACTTCTCTCTCTCTCGTAGATGGGCGAGACACCCAACGCAATAGGAAATCCAACACTTGCTGAAGGAAAGATTGCACAGGCTGTTGGAGGTGGAGGTGGAAGTGGAGGGGGCGGCGATCCCGTTGACGACGATCTACAAGCACGACTGGATAGTCTGAAGAAGTAGGCGGCAAAGCAAGCGAGCCGACGGGGACGAGGTGACAGAGATGGTAAGGTCATAATCATCACGGCGTTCTGCATTTTAGTACCACTTGTGCTGTTTATTCTGCGTGTTTTCGGCCTACTTTCAGGCCGATGATGTGAAGCGATATTTTTAGAGGCCAGTTGCGTACCAGTACTCATTCAAGTGTCCATGGTTAGGGATTGGCTTTGATTCTGATACTATGTACACATCTTTTTGAACGTCTGATGAGTCAGTGCTGCCAGATTAGCGGCGATCGAGCGTCATTGTCGTGGTTATTGTGTTTTTGCTCGATACACTTCGCGGAACGGGATTCTGACGGGATCGGCACCACAAGATATGAACGAAAAGTCGGATTCGTACATGGTGCAGAGGTCACGCCGCGTTATCTCGCGCGATTGTATGTAGTTTGTTTCCATGAGCATGTGGTGTGAAAACTGAAAAGTACTGAATATCTTCTGTTTCCCCTTTCCGAGCTGTTCCGTTTCGTGGCCAAATCTCTGTTACATACATACCCAATTTTACAAAATCGAATCCGCACTGTGATGGCGGGGATAACCGGCACTAAAGTCATCGACTGCGTTGCCAGTGGCCACTGGCCGGCAGTCGATGACCCACATGCCCTCTTCTGGCGGCGCCCATCATGTTATCGTCACATCATCTTGTCCCATCGCCGCCGACAGAACCTCGCTGGACGCAACCATCTGCAGCAACGGCACATGGCAGGAAACCGACCGCGCCAAGCCGAACCCAGTCCCGGCCATGGATAAAATACCCCTCAACTACGAAGCATCCGGTGGCGATACGCACAAGCAAATCACAAACTGCCTTCCCCAAGCGGTTGTGCAGTGTCTCCAGAATGCTCGATTCGTAAGTCTATTCCCGCGCCGTCATTGCAGGTTCTGGATTAGCCATATGAATCTAACCTTGAATTTCATCAAAATCATAGCTCCATCTTGCGACATGCACAGAAAACGTGCCCAATGTCTCGCTCATGAACTATACCTACCTCCCCTCATCACCGTACTCGGCCGGCCCGGTGATTGTCATGACGACGAACCCCCAATCGCGGAAGACTACCAACATCATTCGAAACCCTCACGTATCTCTACTTGTACATGACTGTGAGTTGAACCGAGAATAATCTGGGTGGAGGGTTTAGTTGTTCCTCGCGCAATTTTGTTGACATCCTGGCTAGGGGTCTCGCATCGACCACCAACGCATGGCCGTCGCATGTCAGGCGGTTCACCAGGGCCAGAGCAGCGATCCAGCTTGGCCTCGCTGCTACTCAACCTGAACTCCACCGCTGTCTCCAGCATCAGCGCTACCATAGGAGGGCAAGCCCGTCTGGCACCATCTGGATCCGAGGAGGAGAAATACTTTACAGAGCAGCATCTGGCGAATAACACTTTCGAAGAGGGCGAACCGATCTTTCGACCGGACAGCAATTCGGGGCCTGAGGCTCGGAATGGTCATTTTGTGGACGGAGAGGAAGTTCGAGTGATTATCGTGGGCATCAAGGACGTGAGAATCAGTGACTGGAAAGGTGCTGTTCGGGACTGGGCTGTTGTTCCGGATGCTGAAATGGTCAATGGACAGTGATGGAAGGGAAGATGCCGGGTGTACGTACTGCTAATGAATACCCTCTTCGCGCAGTGCACTCATGCTTCCATGGAGTCAAACGCACATCTATTAAGCTTACGGTTGCAGTGGTACGACTGGCCGACCTTTTGCTTCACGTCAAAGTCGGAAGCAGTTGTGACTCGTGAGACTTGACGACAAGTCGCATGTGACAGATAGTTTGATAGTTTGATTGTCGCCGGCAGTGGGGCGCAGTGCGCCCCTCCGCATAGCCTCCCTTGGGGCGAGTAGACGGTCTAAGGCTAGGTGCTCTATGTACATGCAA
>SRQG01000228.1:0-46638 GCA_018360325.1 Claviceps aff. humidiphila group G2b | reverse complement strand
AATTGAAGCATGTACCTCTACATTCAAAACGAAAAGTGGAACCTCGTCCATTTTGGGACGACCATTTTTTGTGGTGGTTTTTAAAAAGCCATGTGGTGGTTTTGGCCACTCACATACAATGTGCATAGCTCTTTGAAGTGAAGCTGTAGCTCTGTAGTATTAGGTACGGAGTATTCTGGTGGGTCTTGTTACCTTGTATCATGTACGTACATAGGTACCTAGGTATGTACCTCCTAAGTTAAGTCCCACTAGTCTCCTTTGGGTCAAAGTCGCATCAAGCTCGGTGTACCTCGCCCGGCCAGGTACCTCTGATCTCGCGCTCTGATGCTCTCTAGTCTTGTACCACACGCCACCACTAGACTTCTGAATGCAGAGAGTCGAGACCCTGAATGCCAAGCTGTCCTCGGCGCCGAACCCAACAAGGAACCGCGATTTGCAGCACAAGCACATGCAACTTGTCTGCCATCTCTGCTTTACAATCCAATCGGCAGCCCGACGCAACTGAACAAAAAAACAGCCAGAAAAAAGAAGAGCGTCAATCACGGACAGTCGCTTGGTTGCTCGAACGTCCCATCACAAACCCCTGCCAACGAATTCAAGTCGCCAAAACAACCCCCCAGGATCGTCGGTCAAGATGTCGATGTGGATGTCCGATTCCCAGAGTATGCGCAAACGCCCCCCTCGATGGTGTCGCAAGGCTGCAATCCACGGCCCCAATCGAAGCGACGCGTCGCGAAACGGCCTACGAGAATAATCTATGCTGACATGATGTTGTAGAAATCGGAGTGGTCTTCTGCTCCGGTGGTACGTAAAATCTTGCTATGTACATGTTATACCTGCGCGGCGCCTGGCGCAGTTTTGAAGGTCGCCGCCACGACACAGGGAGGACACAAGCAGCTTACATCTTCTGCCAGGCGGTATCTTCCTCATAGGAGGAGTGATGCTCTTCTTTGACCGCGCAATGTAAGTACTTTTCGTTGGCGCCTCCTTTCCATTGATCTCGGGGGTGTCTGCGATTTCGTCCCACCAGGGACGATGAGACAGGTCGCATTAGCTTTTTCCTCGATACTAATCGTGAGGTTTTATACAGGCTTGCTATGGGAAATGTACGTATCTCTGCTCACGAGCCACGATCTACGATCTTTCCGACCTCGAAATTTCTGCTTTCCGTGAGGGCAGAGCTACAAGCATGGGGATAGAGGCTGGGGAAAGAATAGCTCGTAAAAAGGACGGTGACAGCTCTGACACGATAAAACATAGATTCTCTTCCTCATCGGCCTCACCATCATCATTGGCCCCCAAAAGACACTCTTGTTCTTTGCGCGGAAACAAAAGGCCAAAGGCACAGCAGCCTTCTTCGCCGGTCTCATCCTGATCCTGGTACGCTGGACATTTATCGGCTTCTTAATCGAGCTGTACGGCATTGCGGTCCTGTTTGGAGATTTCTTCGGCACCATTGCGGCGTTTGCGACGGGAATCCCTGTTATTGGGCCATACATTGGCATGGTGGTCGACCGGATAGGGCTGGGGCGTCGAAACGCGGAACTGCCAGTTTGATTCGCGAGACGGTGTTGTTTCTTTCTCTACGTTTGATGCAGCGCGATGAGGCGAGACTATGTCGCCGCGATGTTCACGAGCAAAGAAAGGAACTAATACAGACACAAGAAGAGGAACGGATAGGCGAGGAAGTTCATGCATTGCGGGCGATGCAGAATACATGATGAAATGCTTTCGTATCTTCGGAATCGGTTGATGGAAGGTGTTGGATTTGCAAAAGGGTCTGTGTTGTGCGGTCCCGACAGAAGGGATGGAATAACATATGGCACAAGGTCTAAGAGGAACGGAAGTATTCGGAGACCGAATTAATTTGAGTTTGACAATGTCGAGTCCATAGATATTTGGCGTCAAGGAGGGGAAAAGTGTACAATTTATCACGCAAAGTTGTCCTAGGGAAAAACATACCACGTCATGCAATGAATCGCGTCAGCACGTGGTAAAACAGTCTAATTCATCGACACTCTCTCCGAGGCTAGGAACATCCCAGGCAAGACAGTTCTAGCCTCCGTAGCTGATGGTATTTAAATGACGCGCTAGCTTGAATTGTATAGACACCTGATGGTCATGTATTTGTGACATTTACTCGACTTCGCTTTTTGTATAGTTCCGCCATCCTTCCCCAATCTCGTTCCCGATGCTTAGTATCCCTGGCCAATGAGGTAATCAGCCAGGCCTTCAACAGTCGAGCTGGTGTTGCCCGCAACCTGGGCCTCGCCGTGGTGGCCGACAACAATAGCCTGCTTGGTCTTGGCAATGGCGACACCCAATCGACCCTAGATCCAAGGAACAAAAGAGAAGAAAAAGTCAGCAATAAGGAATGAATCGAATCAGGAAGTGCCACAGGACTGAGAGATCTAAGCTCCTCTTTGACGTACCGATCGAGCATAGATACTTCGGCCATCAGCGCGGGCCACGACATATCGGCTTCCAGCAATGAAAAGACCGTCCGCGAAAGCCTTGTCCTTGGCGGCATCGTCACCGCTGACAATGGCTGAGATCGCCTTCATCTCCTCAGGCTTCAGCTGTAGTATTTCCCTCCCGAAAAAAAGGGTGCTTGTCAGTCGTCCGCACAGCATTCCCTGAGGTGGAGATGATTGTATATCAGCGATGGAAGGCATTCGTTTACCTGGAAGTCGGCGGAGGCAGCCCAAGAGCTGTCACCAGCTGCGCTGATAATCGCACCCTTGTCGACGTGGCCAGTGGCCACCAGGCTGATAGCATGTCCATCAGCAAATTTGTACGCGTCGGGTAGGTATGTGCGGCGGTTTAGGAGGCGAGGGAGACGGAAACGGGTGAAAGTTCCAGATGAGCTCGGTGAGAGTGTTACCTAGTATCGACATATGCTGTGGGCGAAAGCGTATCAGTTGCTGGAGCTATGACTCGGGAGAAGACGGCGACAAAGCAAGCACCGCCGGGGGGTTTATTCAGTTCAGACAACTGAAAGTTGTGGACACGCACCTTGCCACGACATGGTGAGAAGTCTGAAGAGCAGGAGACTGGAGTTCGGAGAGCAAGGAGGTGTATGGCAGCCTTGGTTGGGGACCGTTGGGTTGTTGGTAGGGAGTAGCGCGCGGAAGTCGATGATGAGTCGGAGATGGAAAAAGACGGGACGAGCTGTTTGTGTGAATGTACCCAGTAACGCGGTCCGATTCGATTCTGCCCCTCCGTTGCTACCGTACGGTCAAGACTCAACACTGACGGAGGAAGTCTCCACGCCGCAAAATTTGGAGGAGGGGTACCTAACCTCGTGGCTTTGGAGACCAGTAGCCGACGAACCCCACTACGGAGCTGGAATGGAATGGAAACACAACTTCAAACAAGTGACAACACAATCTTTGATTCCACAAAGAAACGTGTTGTCATGCGGTGCTGCGGATGGCACGCCAAGCTGATGCGAAGGGGTTTCATTCGGCCAAGCTTCTACATCCCTCCTATCTGCTGCGCTTTAGCAGCTCCGTACTACGTAGGGCGCGTCGAGCGTTTCTGGAAATGCGTTCATTACGGTCATCTCGCTTGGAACCTTCATCAACCCCCTCCAGACATCTGCAAGGTCATTTCAGGTTCAGAAGAGGTATCTCGCCCGGTGCCGGTGACGGTACCGCCCTTTGACAAACACATCTCATGATCTCGACGCCGACGGCCCATTGTTCATGCTGCCCAGCGGAAAACCAGTCAGCCTTCACATGAAAGAGCTTGGTGCGCAGGTCCAGTCCGAAACATTCTACTCACGGGCCGTGGTGGATGGTGAAATAGGGGAGACAAAGGCCGCCAAGATTAGCTCATGACCAAGACGGTCCATGAGCAAGTCAAAGGCAGCGATTGCCTACTTTATTGGCAAAAGGTCTTGCCTTCAGCAGAGGGTACAATACTGGCTTGGAATACCGAATCTTGGCCCAATCGTCGATGACATTTATGTACATATGTACGGAGTATATTCCGCAGCCTTGTGTATAAGCGGCGGCACTGACTCCTCGCCGACGTCAAGTGCGATGAAAGCACGAAGTGGAAAGTTCTTGTCACTGCGGCTAGGGAAGAAGAATCACCGATTTCCTATTGAGGTCTTTCGCTTCGCAGAAAACCCGCATAATCTCCTCGTATGGAGATGCCAGGTCCTGGGATCCCAGTACATAATAACAACTTGTTCAGGACCCTCGTCCTGGCGGTGCTGTTTCAGTCCCCAACTTTTGCGCATTGCCCTATGTACTGGATTGCACCATGAGGACTAGCTGGTTAGAAGCGCTTGCTTTCAAACAGCAGTCGCTACTTACGCGCGAAGCATATCGAGAACTCAAGCAGCAACAGTTTCACCATTGCGAGCTGTGAAACGATTAGATTATGTACCTGCAACGCGAGTTCTCCGCTGTAATATAAGCATCGTGCAACAAAACTTGCGCGTTTTTGCTTTGGTAATATGACGCCGAGTGATAGCGGTTTCTCGAAGCCCTGGACCAGTCTTTGCGGTCAAGAAGGGCAGGCAGGCGTACCTATCATGGATCATGGATGATGGACCCAATTGTCGGGATACGCAACTTTGTGAAGTACATGCCCTGTAGGCATGGTTCATCCCCAGCATGTTGTTCAGCAAGATACATTGACGAATTAGGAAAATAACCGTCGTCCGGACCGAAATTTTGCGGGGAGGACTTCGGGCAAAAATGTTCACTACATCATGTCGGGGATAATTGAACAAATCACCCCTAAAAATCATTATTTGACGAAGCTTGCGAATTGCCATGGGCAGTCGACTGTCGGAGTGAGGGGCGCGATACTTGGCAGGCTTGTGTTGGGGTCGACCAGCGGTCGAGTATACGTGTTGTGCCTGATCATGCTCCTCAGGTCCATTTAGAAAGTAGGGAAGTTTAATGCTCAATTGCCCTGAACGAGAATAAGGATGATTCAAGAGCGGCAAGTGCACGATAAGCACAACCCGCGATGGGTACTATCGTTGTCTTGACCCCGACTCCAGTGTCCACTTATTGGCCTCTGATTGTCGAATACTCCGTAATCCTTGAATGTCGTTCACTTGACAAGAAAGTCGTTCTGTGAACGAAAGGAACGAAATAAACGAAAGGAAAGCTCACAGGTTCAAGCACGGTTGCGAATATCATCTCTTATCGCTGTTTTGTGGCCATTAAACTATGTATTCACGTTTTCGCGTCTCAAACTTTGAGAACAAACCACTAGAATACAGCAGATACCTACATAGTACTATGTGAATCATGACTCATTTTGATCACAGATTGTCGCCGCACGGTGACGCCGCTACTCAGTACGAAGACTCCATGCTGGGCTTCTCGAACAATGAACCCCAGTCCTCAATCCTGTTTCAGAAATCTGATATGTACAGAACTCCAGATATATCTGAGTAAGAAGATCGTATGTAGTGTCGCCATCTTAGCTGGGGTGATTGTTGCTCGTATGCGCTTGCGTGAAGCGTATTTCTTATCCGGGGTCGAGATAGGTATGTATGTATTGTAATTTGTGAGCCAGAAGTCGTGTGGAATACATACGTCCTTCATCCGAAATCAGTCATATAGGTATGTAATATATTTATCATCCGCGTAGCCACATCTTCTGACAAGTCCGGAGAAATGTCTCCTGAGATCCCCTGTAGCTTCCCATAATTAACGGCCGACTTAAGGGCTACATAACATTAACGGCTATATCTGTGCGGGCAGCTGGGGTCTTGAAGCCTCCTCTTCCCCGTGATTGGGTCCAACGCCAACAATCCTCGATCTGAGGCTCATGATGTACATATCGCTGTGGACGGGCAAGGAGCGGACTGGGCATCCCAATCGCGGCTGCGGGCGAGGCCGCCTCGAGAGGATTACGTTCGCGCGCGGATTTCACGGTTCGGCCCCTTGAGCTGGCTCCCATGCAAGCGGCAAGCGGCAAGCGACATAACGGCCTGCGGCATGCGCATTGCAGGCAAAGAACACAAAGTTGAAAGAACACAAAGGACCTGGCGTGTGTGGAAGGCGGAAGATGAGACATGCGGTGTGTATGAGTTGCCCCTGGAATACGGGAGTAGGTAACAACGGGCCAACCCAGCAGGCTCATTGGCCGTGAGGCCTCTTGACTGCCCGTTTCGGCCAAGATGAATGGCTGCAGCGTGTGGGGTTGCATCGACTCGTTCTACCGCCGGGCGTACCGGAAACCCTTTTTCCTTTTCCCGGACAACGTTGACTTCTACGAATACGGAGTCGGGGTAATTGCAAGGAGCGACAGCACTCTTCCTTGGCCTCTCCATACCGGGCGGAGATATGAGGAGACATGACATTGCAAGAGCCAAGAACGCTTAACTCTTAAGTCTTGAGTGCTCGTAGGGGTGCACTTACTCCGTATTATACTCCAATACCTGTTGAGTCGCTGATTAGCCCTGTTCCTCTCAGGGGCTTGTTTAGCGCAGCCGCACCCGGGTGTCTTCCGATGTGATGTCCTACCTATACATACGGTAGGTGCATACATACCTACTCCGTACATACATACACACCTCAACTCCATGGGTATTCCGGTGGCACAGATGGCGGCTCGGAATAGTCGACACTGGGCCCTGATAGAAGACTGATGCCACAAGTTTGGCCCAAAATGAAGCTCAAATGGCAGATGGTAGATGGCAGATGGCAGATGGCAGATGGCGAGGGCAGATGCACCGACGATTTGAACACTTTTACAAAGGCAGAATCCGAATGGGGCTAGTCGGGATCTACATTCGCCGCACGATGGAAGCAGCGACCCAGCGAAGCGTCCGTCTCTTGCCCCTTTCAGAATCGCCAGCCATCACGCGTTCCACGGTTCTCTGGATCGTGAAATGAAAGCGGCACGCACGGGCGACGTCGCAGAAATCCGCCACTTCGGCTGACACTCCTCCATCACATCCATTGATTCATCCATCCATCCATGATCCAACTGGTCCACCGACTTGGGATTTGGTCTTAGATCTTCGAATTTGGCCTCTGGACTCATCTTCGATTTCCATCCTGCTCGCCTAGCTCCATGACGAGGCCTTACAAAGCACAGTGCACACTGTCAAGCAGGGGTAAGCCCCAGAGGTCAATTTGACGCGGACGAGCTTTCCAGGGCGTTCCTGGTGCACCCCTCACGCTCTCATCAATCTTGAATCAGCCCTTTCCGCCAATTTGATCCTGCAGACAATGCATAAGTCGGGACATGGGTGGGTTCGTGGCATGACAGGCGGTTTACCTGCCGAAACCACGACGCTCCGCGATTGATTGCCTTGCCAGCACCCCAGCATGGATCACCGCGGTGCCGGGTTGCCCGTTCGGCTTCCTATGCGACCCAAATGGTATGCGGCTCGCGATGATGCCTTGGCTTGTGGAGGAAGTCTCCCTCGTGCTGGCGCAGTCGCCCGCCAAGGCTGCTTTGCTTGTGGGCGAATGTCATGCTTATCACCTGACTGAAGCAACAGGAGGAGAATATTCGAACTGCTCGATTTTGCCTATAATCCTTAGTCTTGGGCCGCTAGATTTACCTTGGGGTCCTTCACGCCCTGAGGATTAATTCACGGTATTAATCTCGGCCGGTAGACTGACTCCCCAACCAAGGAAACCGACCCTGGATGCGTCTTCCTCGCGCAAACTCAACATCGCAACTTAACTCAGCAAAAGCCTCGCAGCCTGTGAACACTATTTTTAACCAGCTTGAATAGACTGGAAGCACGGTCTCATTGTTGTCAGAGTCGCACTGGCTTACCACCCTTGCCAACCACACTTCGAATTCCGAAACGCCTTATCTCGAAACGTCTTGGCGCCAACGACTTCTCGTGGTTTGGAACGCACCTTCACTTCTACCTCTCCTGTCGACTCAACTACATTCCTGCTGGTTTTGGTACAATTTTGTTCTGCATCTTGCCCAAAGCACCATCAAGGTGTGAACGCTCTTATCGCATGAGGCAATTTGCTTGTTGGTGGCCCGTTCAAACTCTCACCGTACCTAAATCACCTCCGTGAGCATAAGCACTATCATTGAAATAACACACCGACACCCCGATTCGCTACTATTAAAATTCTGGAAACAACGTACTATTCTGAACGCTCAGAATTTTGTGCTGCCTGCGATTTATGTACCGACGTCCCGATACATCAAGTGCACTTAATAGCGCCGTCAACCGCGAATTATCTTTGAGGCGAGAAGCCCCCCGTCTTGGCGAACACCTTCGAGCTACCGAGCGATACCTGACCGATGCGATAATCGAGACTGCGAAAAACGCATCAGCCCCTGTTTGCGTCGCCGGAAATCACAATACGAAAATTGATCCGCACAATAAATTCAATTATACCATCTCCTGACAAATAAGCGATAGTCTGCTTTCCAAGGCGTCTCAATAAGAAGTCGAAATGACGTCTAAGGGTCATGGCGGGGCTCCCATCGATGAGGTCGGTGGAATGGGCATCATAGCCATCGGAATGGCTCTTGGAAGCCCTGCATTGGACCACAATGTCTTCTCAGCGCAACCGCAAGTCATAACCACGGTTTCGGCCCCGAAGGAATGCGAGCCTGACGAACAGCTACCAAAAGATGGGGGGTTGGTGAGGACAAAATCAAAGAAATGGGGTTTCCTTGGCAGATCAAAGTCGATGCGTGCCAAGTTCGCAGACCGGAGTCAAGTCCAACACCCATCGTTACCACTACAGGCAACCGTCACGCGAACCATATCCAACACTGTGAGCTCGCGTGAGACTCCGTCTGACAGTCCACAAGATGCGCCGTCCTCTCCTCCTCGAAGACCCATCGAGAGATCTTTGACAGAGCCTGCCTCGTCGAGACGACGACGACGACCGCCCCCCGTCAATCCGCCTCCGGCCTATCCTCCTCTCGCCAACTCGCCTCTCGATAAACCGTCTTCCGCTCATCTGTCTCCCGCCCACTCGTCTTCCGCTCATCCGTCTCCCGCCCACTCGTCTTCCGCTCATCCGTCTCCCGCCTATCTGTCTCCCGCTCATCCGTCTCCCGCCCAGCTGTCTCCCGCCCAGCCGTCTCCTGCTCAACCGTCTCCCGCCTATTCGTCTCCCTCCTATTTGTCTCCCGCCATTCCATCTTATGAGAGCCTCCAAAATCATGCACGTCACCCACAGACGTCGAGAAAACCTACAGAGAAACCCAGTCGGGAGGCACTTTTAGATGTCGAGATTCCCGATATCACACTAGAGCGATATAGTGTCATGTTTGCAAGTCTTCTCGACCGCCGCGGCACAGCATCGCAGCCATCGCTCTTATCACGTCGACAAAATACGCATGACAAAATCCAGGCCCTCAAAGAGGAGGACGGAGAGGATAGCGCTCTTCAACCAGAGGTGTCTGTTCCCCAACGAAAGAGCAGCTTTGGCGGTAATTCGCCGTCTTTATTACCATTACGCCTCGACTCTGGACAAAGCAGCTCCAAGACAAGTCCGAACCCATCTCCGGCTTTGACCAGGCATTCGAACGACGCCGTCTCAGACGTGGAGAAGCCCAATAGTGAGAAACCACCGGCACCTCACATAGTAAGACTTGCGTCTGTAAGAGGACGGAACCCGAAAGTGCCTCTTACAATTCAAAAGAGCGAAGATGGTCGACCACAGCTTCGATCTAAATTCCACATTCCGTCACCGAAATACGACTCAACTGAATCTCGGCCGAAACTTCTTTTCGACGACGTGATAGATGAATCTGCCAGACAACAAGCACCTAGCCGCTCACCATCCAGGCGAAACGGCCTAAATGCGCTTACCGAATCGGACAATACTTTTCCAGCGCCACAGCATCAAAGACCGAGGCTCAGCAACTACACGCACACAAGCGGTGGCCACTCATCTTCCAACGTCAGCCAAGCTAGCCTCTCTGAGCTATCCGAGGAAGAAACGCTCGAAGTGGAAGCAGGAGTTGTCGAAGATGCTGTGCAAGTTTCCATTGCACGCCAGATCAGTGTATCCAGAGACCAACGTCATCTACTGGGTCCTTTGCGAATGCACCCGGTGAATGGAAAATTCGCTGTCGAGACAATCAACTCAACTCCTCGATTGATCGACGCCAAGAAGGACACTTTAGCTCCATTGGCGAAATTTCGAAAAAATGAGCGCGTGCGCCCGATGGTGAAGTGACACTTTTTGTCTCCGAGGACCGAGGTGCAGGCACGCTCTGTCGAGATTCATACATTTATAATTCACACTCGAGGAAGATTTCCATTCTCACTCTTTTCTTCTTTTCTTTTGTACGGGTCGGATCTATCGGTGGCACACAGGCTTACCTGATGAAGCTAAGGACCTTGTAGGCTGGAACTACAAGGTAAGATGACACAGGCATATGGGCATAGGCGCATTGATTCCAGCTTCATGATAGGCGATTACTTTTTTCTTTTGAATATATTAAAGATGTGCGTAAATGGACGAATGGAGCCGGCATTGTACTTGTACCGGCCCTGCTATGTATGAATTTCTTTGAATCTCATTAGGTGGTGTGTGTCTTGTGGCCATTCTGCCTTCTATACTCCGCATCCATTTCCGTTTCTCAGACAAGCCACGCAAAATACGGGTATAATGTCAATAAAACGAGAGCTTCTGCATTCCATTTCCATACCAAGAAGCCTGAAGGTGAGATGTCATGGGGTGAGCCACGTAGTAGCGGTGAGGGATCTTGCTCGGGATAAGCATTGACATGCCGGGATAATAGCCCATTATTCTATGAAGTACTTTGCGGAGGAGCAGCTGTATAGATGGAGCATGTTCCTCCGATAAAGCAGACCCGTTGTCATCTGGTCTACTTTACATCAGCACGCAGCAGGAGTTTTGTTTCTTGGCTTGCTCTGAGTTTCGGAACACGTGTTAGTAAAGGAAGAGGACAAAGTCATGAGATATGCCTTCTGCGATATTAAGAGTGAACACTAGAAAGGGAAAGAAGAGACACATACGATAGAACATCTTGCTCTGCGAAGATAACCCATCACTCTTAGCCACCAAATCATCAATCTTCTCTCCCCTCTGCAAGACACTCTCAATCGTCTTGTGCAGCACAATCTTGGTCTCGTCTAGCTCCTTTTGGATCTTCATAATGCTGTCTGCCTGCTGCGGATCCTGGTATTTGGCCAGGTACTGCTTCAGCTCTGGCATGGGCAGTTCAGGTGTCCCGCTCTGCCAGGATGATCGGGGGTGGGCGGAGAGGAACTCGTCGACGACTTTGCTGAGGAGCTGGTGGGCTACGAGGGCGGGGTACTGGTGGTCGGAGATGATAATGCCGCAGATGCCTTCGGAGCGGCCGTAGGCGTGGAAGGTATAGTCTAATTATTGGGCATCGTGTAAGAATTGTGACTTGTGATCTAAGGAGGTAAGGGTTGTGGGAAGTGTCGCTGTGCGCTTTGGCGTAGTACCTTGCTCTTCAACATCCTGTCGTTGTCCGGGCTTTGTTCTCTCGGCGACGGTCTTTGCGAAAAGGGTCATGAATTCGCCATAGCTAAGGAAGCGGGTCTCCTGTTAGCGAGTCTGTCGACCGAGAAAATCGGATTCAAGTACACGAAATCAACAGCTGATAAAAGCACAGCTAAGAGAAGAGGTCGGCGGCTCTCTCCAGAGATGGGTGACATTCGGTGAGGAACGCGAGGGGGCGTCGCGGCATTGACGGGGACGGACTTGTTACGAGTAAAGCGAGAGTATGCGCTGAGTTCCTTTTCGGCGACAATTTCGTGGGCGGGCTTGTCCTCGTTGCGAACGATCTGAACGGCGATGAGTGGTGAGCAGTGAGTCTTTGCGCGGTCGGATGACAAGAAGACGGGTCCCGTCGTCACGACTTACGCCAATGTAGTGCAGCTTCATGATGGTGAGTCGGGTCGGCGGATGTTGGAGTGCTTGCGCGCGGGAGCTGATCGAAAGTGCCGGCAGATTATTTCGTTGGTTGGGAGAAGAAGTAAGGTAAGTTGAAGATTCACGGCGGTTTGTATGTGTCCAAATGGTCGGTCGCTGCGGCGGTTGACGCAGGTGCCTCCTGAGTCCTGAATCCTGAATGTTGCCGAACGCCGTCACATGCCCCACCGTTGATAGTGGATTGGAGGTTCTGGCCCACTGGCTTGGGCATTGTGGGGCACTGTGACTCGTCAGGCCCGTCACTTGGTCTCGGAATGTCGATCATGATTCACAGGCTCACAGCTGCACAGAACAGTAATAAGCTGTAGACTCCAAATCACGACTGTTAACTCGAATTCTGGCCCTGTCTTCACTGCCACAAACGGGAAATATCTCGCCCTAAGCTTCTGAAGCCACCAATTGTACCCTTCAAACACTTCCAGACTCATCTTCATGGCGTCCGCCGACTTTATGACTGCAGAGGCAGCATGGAGGGAACAATTTGCAGCCATGCAGGCTGCTCTCGCAAGTCTTAAGCTTCCTGCTTCTCTCCAACCTACAGAGAGCTACGCCGATGGCGACGACGATCTCGAAGGGTTCTCGTCTGGTAACAGCGTCGGGGATGTATGGGACTTCATCTCGGATGACGACGACGACGATGACTATGGCAGTGACTTTGCGGACCTGGATGAGGTCGCGCCAGAGGGAGGAGAAAGTGGCCAAGCTTGGTTTTGGGACCGGTCCGCTGCCATTGCATTAAACAACGGCTTATCTTCAGACGTCTTCCAGAGTCAGCTGACGAGCTTGCTCGCATCGGGTCGATCGGAGGAGCAATTGCAGGCGGAGCTCACGGACTTGGTTGGATTTGACGACCTCGACTTCATCATCGACGTCTTGTCCAAGAAGGATGACCTGTTGGCCTCGTTGAAAGCTGGCGAACTGCAAGATGCCTCCGAAGGCGGCCGTCTGTTGACTAGATCAGAAAGAGAAGCGGCGCTTCGACGCCAGGATCTTGAGCACAAGACGGCGAGCCTGGCGCCTGCCAGCAAGAAGGAGCCGAAGTATCCTCACGTGTACCAGGCATACCAGGCTGGTAACACACTGAGCGTTACTGGCAAAAAGTACGGCCTCCCAATTGGAACCGAGCATCTGCAATTCGAATTGTATGAGGAATACGCCGTTCCAGCTGGACGAAAGGGTGTTCCCGGTCCGGGCGAGAAGCTCGTCAGCATTTCGGATCTGGATGGCCTGTGTCGGAACACGTTCAAAGGATACAAGACGTTGAATCGCATGCAAAGTCTGATGTACCCTGTTGGATACAAGACGAGCGAGAATATGCTGATTTGCGCACCAACCGGCGCGGTAAGTTTCGGATAGTTGGCTTGGGAGGTACTCTTACATTACAATGCAAAATTCGACCGACTAACGTCTTCTCAGGGTAAAACCGACGCTGCTATGCTCACGATACTGCATACTATCGGCCAACACGTGCATCCGCATCCTCTTAAGAATCCCGATGCGACCAAGTTTGCTGTCGATGTTGACGCTTTCAAGATTGTGTACGTTGCGCCAATGAAGGCTCTGGCAGCGGAAGTCACCGAGAAGCTGGGAAAACGCCTCGCTTGGCTGGGTGTCCAATGCCGCGAGTACACTGGTGACATGCAGCTCACGAAATCCGAAATCGTGCAAACGCAAATCATCGTCACGACTCCTGAGAAATGGGATGTTGTTACGAGAAAAGGCACGGGAGACACGGAACTTGTTCAAAAGGTTAAACTTCTCATCATAGATGAGGTTCATATGCTTCATGATGAACGCGGCGCTGTACTCGAATCTCTGGTTGCACGAACGGAGCGGCAGGTTGAGAGCACGCAGTCACTCATTCGTGTTGTTGGCCTCAGTGCCACGTTGCCCAACTATGTGGATGTAGCCGATTTTCTCAAGGTCAACAAGCAAGTTGGTATGTTTTATTTCGATGCGTCTTTCCGTCCAGTCCCTCTGGAGCAACACTTTATTGGAGTCAGGAAAAAACCCGCCGGGTCAAAGCAGGACAAGGAGAACTCCGACATGGGCAAAGCCGAGTCGAAGCAGGACTTCGACAAGGGCAAAGCCGAATCGAGGCAGGACAAGGAGAGGGGCAAAGCCGGGTCGTACAAGGAGAACTTGGACAATGTTGCCTTTGACAAGGTCAAGGAAATGCTTGAGAGAGATCATCAAGTCATGGTCTTTGTCCATTCACGTCGGGACACGATGGTCACTGCTAAAACGCTCCATAAAAAGGCCATTGAGCAATTCTGCATGGACTTGTTCGATCCCAGCGGGCATCCCAAGTATGACCAGGCCTGTCGCGACATGAAGTCTAGCCGCGCCAAGGATATCCGAGATCTGCTGTCCAAGGGAATTGGGATTCATCACGCAGGAATGGCAAGAGCAGACAGAAACCTCATGGAGCGACTCTTCGCTGACGGAGTTCTCAAAGTTCTCTGTTGTACTGCTACGCTGGCCTGGGGTGTCAACTTGCCCGCTGCTGCTGTGATCATCAAGGGAACACAGGTGTACAGCGCCCAGGATGGCAAGTTCGTGGATCTTGGCATTCTGGATGTGTTGCAGATATTCGGTCGCGCTGGTCGCCCGCAGTTTGAGGACACGGGTATCGGCATGATTTGTACCAGCCATGACAAACTGGCTCACTATTTGAGGGCGATCACGGAGCAACAGCCCATCGAGTCCAAATTTTCTGCCAAGCTGGTGGACAACCTCAACGCGGAGATTGCGCTCGGAACTGTGACTTCTATTCAAGATGCAGTGCAGTGGTTAGGATACTCTTATTTGTTCGTTCGTATGCAAAGGAGCCCTACCTCCTATGGCATCGAGTGGTCCGAGTTTCGCGACGACCCACAACTGGTACAGCGGAGGCGTAAACTGGTAATTCAAGCGGCCAAAACCCTGCAGCAGTGCCAGATGATTATCTTCAATGAACGGACAGAAGAGCTGCGAAGCAAGGACATTGGCCGCATCGCAAGTCAGTACTACATCCTGCACACGAGTATTCAGGTGTTCAACACCATGATGCAGCCAGAAGCAACAGAGGCGGACGTCCTGAAGATGATCAGCATGAGCGGCGAATTCGATAATATCCAGTCAAGAGACACGGAAGCGAATGAGCTGATACACCTGAAGAATGAAGTTGTTCCGTGCGATGTTGAAGGAGGGATCGATACTCCACAATCCAAGACGAATATTTTGCTGCAGACGTACATCTCCAGACACCAGCTTGAAGACTTCGCCATGTCCAACGATATGAACTACGTGGCCCAACAGTCTGGTCGAATCTGCAGAGCCTTGTTCATGCTGGCACTGAACAGGAGATGGGGTCACCAGTGTCTGGTTCTGTTGACCCTCTCCAAGTCGATTGAACGGCGCATCTGGCCATTTCAGCACCCTCTCCATCAGTTCGATCTGGCAAAGCCTATCCTCAACAAGCTGGACGCCAAGAACAACCTGACGATAGAGACCATGAAAGAAATGGACCCGGCTGAGATCGGAAGCCTAGTGCACAACCATAGTGCGGGCAAGAACATTGCCAAGATTCTGAATCACTTCCCAACGGTGCATGTCGAGGCTGAGACCGCTCCGCTGAACCGTGATGTACTACGTGTCAAGCTTCATGTTATCCCGGATTTCCAATGGAAGGATCAAATCCACGGAACATCCGAATCTTTCTACATTTGGGTCGAGAATTCAGAGACTTCCGAAATCTATCACCATGAATTCTTCATCCTCAACAGGAAAAAGCTCCACGATGATCACGAGCTTAATTTCACCATTCCACTGTCAGATCCACTGCCGACACAGATCTATGTTCGAGCTGTGTCAGATCGATGGCTCGGCGCCGAAACCGTCACCCCTGTGTCGTTCCAGCATCTCATTCGGCCAGACACGGAGAGCGTGTACACGGAACTCCTCAACTTACAGCCATTGTCAATCTCGGCCTTGAAGAACCCTGGCCTGGAAGAGATCTACGCCCAGCGGTTTCAGTACTTCAACCCCATGCAGACGCAAATCTTCCACACCTTGTATCACACGCCGGCCAACGTCCTCCTCGGGTCTCCGACTGGCAGTGGAAAGACGGTGGCAGCTGAACTGGCCATGTGGTGGGCTTTCCGAGAGCGACCCAAGTCCAAGGTCGTCTATATTGCCCCAATGAAGGCACTTGTTCGCGAACGAGTCAAGGATTGGGGAAAGAGATTGGCTCGCCCACTTGGGTTAAAAATTGTCGAGTTGACTGGCGACAATACACCAGATACGAGGACAATACAGGACGCTGATATTATTATCACGACTCCTGAGAAGTGGGATGGTATTTCGCGTTCGTGGCAGACAAGGGGATACGTGAGACAGGTCAGCTTGGTCATCATTGACGAGATCCACTTGCTGGCCAGTGATCGAGGCCCTATTCTCGAAATCATTGTCTCACGAATGAACTACATTTCGTCCACAACCCAGAACAAGGTTCGCCTTTTAGGCATGTCTACCGCTTGTGCCAATGCTACGGATCTAGGCAGCTGGCTTGGTGTCGAGGAGGGACTCTTCAACTTCAAACACTCCGTGCGGCCTGTGCCTCTGGAGTTGTTTATTGACGGCTTCCCAGACATCCGGGGGTTCTGCCCGTTGATGCAGTCCATGAATCGACCGACATTCCTTGCCATCAAAAATCACAGCCCCGACAAGCCAGTGATTGTATTTGTAGCGTCTCGCCGACAGACGCGGCTCACAGCCAAGGATCTCATCAACTTTTGCGGCATGGAAGATAACCCCCGTCGATTTCTACGCATGGACGAAGAAGACTTGCAGCTGAATCTGTCGCGGATCAAGGACGATGCGCTTAAAGAAGCCGTCAACTTTGGCATTGGCCTCCATCATGCCGGTCTTGTTGAGTCGGATCGCCAGCTCTCTGAGGAGCTCTTCCTCGACAACAAGATCCAAATTCTAGTGGCGACGAGCACTCTCGCCTGGGGTGTCAATTTACCCGCGCACTTAGTGGTAGTCAAGGGCACGCAGTTTTACGATGCGAAAATCGAGGGCTACAAGGACATGGACCTCACTGACGTGCTTCAGATGCTCGGGCGAGCCGGTCGTCCACAGTTCGACACCTCAGGCGTTGCCCGCATCTTCACGCAAGACTCCAAAAAGGATTTCTACAAGCATTTCCTGCATACAGGATTCCCCGTAGAATCATCTCTGCACACTGTGTTAGACAACCATCTCTGCGCCGAAATCGCGGCCGACACCATTGTCACCAAGCAAGATGCCCTCGACTACTTGACGTGGACATTCTTCTTCCGCAGACTGCACAAGAACCCATCGTACTACGGCCTCGAGCTCTCTGCCGAGGAACACAGCACCGTTGCCGCACAGCACCTGGCCAACGAGTACATGGTGAACATGGTCAACTATTCGCTCGACGAACTCGCGCAGTCCAAGTGTATCGAAGTATTCCCCAACGGAGACGTTGATCCAACCCCCCTCGGCAAGATCATGAGCTACTACTACCTCTCGCACATAACCATCCGCCACCTCGCGCAACACGCCAAGGCCCAGGCGTCCTTCCTCGACGTTCTCTCATGGATGTCTGGCGCAACCGAGTACGATGAGCTCCCCGTTCGCCACAACGAAGACATCATCAACGAGACCTTGTCCACCAATCTGCCCTACCCGGGCCACGCATTTGGTCTCCCCATGTGGGATCCTCACGTCAAGGCCTTCCTGCTCCTCCAAGCACACATGTCGCGCATCCAGCTCCCCATCACGGATTACGTCGGCGACCAGACCTCCGTCCTGGACCAAGCCATCCGTATCATCCAGGCATCCATCGACGTCCTCGCCGAACTAGGCTACCTCTCCTCGTGTCTACAAATGATGGCCCTCCTCCAGTGCATCAAGTCCGCCCGCTGGCCCACCGATCCCGCCATCTCCATTCTCCCTGGCGTAGAGCCCGAGGCCGCCACATCCCTGGATGTCGCTTCACAGCATCTCGCCAAGATTAGTGCCTCCTCGCCAGCCGAAATCACCACACTCTCCAAAACGCTCGGTTTGCCAACCTCTCAACAAGCGAGCTTCACCCGTGCTGTCTCCATGCTTCCCAACATGGCCATCTCAACAGCCAATGTCACGGCTGGCTCTCTGACCATCAACATCAAGCGCATCAATCCTCTCGTAGATCGCAATGCGCACATCTATGCGCCCAAGTTCCCGAAAGCTCAATCCGAGGGCTGGTTTGTGCTCGTGGCGGATGTGGCGAGCGATCAGGTCCTTGCTATCAAGAGACTTACGTGGACTGCTCCAGGGAAGTCGAATGCGACGGACTCGGGGGCGGCGCGGACGGTGGTGGTTAAGTTGCCGGAGGGGCGGCAGGGCCGGGGGGGTAGGAAGGTGGATGTGTTGGTTGTGAGTGATGGGTATGTTGGGATGGAGTATCGGGTCATGGGGGTGGAGGTTCCGGATGCGCCGGTGGTGAGGGATGATGTTGGTGAGGGAAAGGGGAAGGGGACTTTGGTGGAATAGTTCCATCGTGTCTTTTGTCATTGGGATGATGAGCTGTCAGATGGGAGGGGCTATATGAACAGGCTCATTATGGTTCCAACTTTCCTTGTCATCACCAAGGCGATGTATCATGCATACCTAAACTCATAGTCGAAATCAATTATCAAATAGGTGGGATCTGGGCGAAAAGGCTCCTTATAGTTCCATGTTTTATTTTATTTTCTCATCAAGAACGAACAGTAAATAGGGGGTATAGATGTGATGAAACCATACAAAGAGAGAATAGTAGAATGGAAGAGAAACATCGCGACTCCACCCATGACCGATACCGAGCGAGCAAATAATCAGTTCTGTGTCTGGCGACGAAAAGGCGCGAACAGCCCCATGTGTATATGAATTAGATCCAACCCCGTCCTAGACTCTTGCCTTCCTTCCTTTCCCTTTCTTTCCTGTCCTCCCCCCATTCATGCAGTCGTGTGGTGTAAAGCAGGGCCGCCGCAATGCCATTGTCCACGCCTTGGCATGATATACATTCGGATACAAGAGAAAACGTAAATGAAGACATAAATACATGGGAACATTAAAACAGGTGGCGTCGTACTAAGGTCATAATGTGAATAAGCGCTTCTAAGATGGGTCATAGAAGAAGTGAAGGAGATGAGGAAAGAATGAGTATAGACGATAGAGAGAGGAAGAGAATAATGAGAAGAAGGACATAGAGTTAAGAAAGAAAAGGAAGGCAAAGAAAAAGAGGAAGACTAGCAGATCTTGTGAAGAGGGAAATGCTGACCAAAACACCGAACCGTGGCATACAGAGATGAAGAGATGAGAGATGGAAAGATGAAGTGCACAGTCGAGATAAATGGGAAAGGTATTCAGAAAAAAACGGAATCCGACCAAACGATATGCAGAGTGAAAATATAAGAGAGGAGAAAACAAAAAGGAATAGGAAAAAAATACAAATAACAAAAAGCGTATAAGCAGAAAGGCCCAAAGACTACAATAACGTCGTAAAGTCCCGTTTGCAAAAGTCCACAGCGGCACACCCGTTCAACAGCAGTTCCGTCTCCCCTTGGACACATCATCCTCATAATAATCCTGGGCAGTCGCCCCATTTCTGTCCACAGTAACAGCAGGCGAAAACGCAGGCGAAAACAGCCAGCTTCGCCGGTCGCGTCCCACACGGAAACTACTCCGCGGGTTCAACGCATCAAAGTAGCCTCCCTCCGCACCAGCCTCAAAAGCAGGAGTCTCCGGGTTCGCCATAGCCAGCAAGAGAGCCTGCTGCATCTTGCGGTTCTGCTCCACGAGCTTCCGGGCCACGACTCGGAAAACCTCTTCAACGCCCTCGCCATTTTCGGCACTGATTTCATGGCATGCGTCCCATCCGACTTCCTGGGCCCAGAAACCTGAACTTCTCTTGGAGCTGGGCGTTCGCGGCTCCACGCTGGTGGGTAGGTAGGCCAAGCTGTGATTGTGTTGGGGCGTGGATGCTGTGGCGGGAGGTGTGCCGCCGACTCCTGGGGCGAGGTTCTCGGCTACGTAGGCGATGCAGCGCTCAAAGGGGACTTGTCTTGTCGAGGGGTCACGGGCGACGATATCGGCTTTGGTGCCTACTACGTGCAGGACAACGTCGTGGGGGAGGTTGCGCCGTAGTTCGGTGAGCCAGACGCCCATTTGGGCAAAGGACTGGGCGTCGGTTATGCTGTAGCACAGGATGCAGGCGTTTGCGCCGCGGTAGTAGAGCCGTGATATAGATCGGAATCTCTCTTGGCCGGCTGGTCAGAGTCAGAAGTAGAAGAGTTAGCCATGTTTTCCTTTGTTTTTTCCTTTGTTTTTTTTTATCAAGAAAGGGGTTGTTCGTGTCTTGTTCAGATCCACCCCAGAGATGCGTTTGAATGTAAACGAACCTGTGTCCCAGATTTGGAGTCGCACGATGGTGTCCGAATCAGAGTCGACAACGCGCTTGGTCAAAAAACTTGCGCCAACAGTCGATGTGATTTGAGATGGATTGAATGCGCCTTTGCAATAGCGCATGACGAGGGAGGTCTTGCCCACGCCTTGGGCGCCAAGAACTACAATCTTGGCTTCGAGAGACGACATGATTCGTTGTTGAGTAGAGAGAAGTGAAGAAAGGTGGAAATTGCGCCAACGAGTTTAGTTGCGGTTTGATATGTAGTCTTGATTTCTTGTCCAAGGGATACGTTTGCGACGCAAATTACAAAATGACGTTTCTGGCTTTGGACGAAATTCGGAGTTGTTGTGGTCGGTGCTCGGCTTGTTATTGCGGACAAACAACCGCAAGACGATCGTGGCAATGGGACAAGAGAGACGACAATCTATCGCATGACGATGAGAAGCCCTCAGCGAAGGACGGACGTGTGAAGAGCGCAGCTCGAGACTTGCGCTCTCATGGTCGACGGTTGGCCAATGTGCGGACGCCTCACAGAGTGTATTTCTTATCAAGACAAGCTGACGTCTGGTGAGCAAGGTTGACGGATCAGGGCGGCCCAAATCTGTGGCGTCTGCGGGGTCGTAGGATTGTAGATTTAGAGTTATAGAGCTCGCAGGATAAGAGACGGTTTGACGCAAAGAGGAAGAAGGAGGTATAAGACGAAGTTTGGGTTTGTCGCGTTCGGGAGGGCGTCGCAAACGGGTTTGTAGTCACAACGGGGGAGGCGGCCCACGGAGCGGCGATACGAAAGGGGGGGGCACAAATCGCAATTGCAGCTTGCAGGAATAGGAAATTAGGGCGGGGGTTGGGACGAGTCGAGGCCAGCCGTTTCACGTCACGTCACGTCACGTCGCCGAGGTCACGTACGGAAGACAGCCGCGGCCGATGGCTGTGGACGCATTCGACGCAATCGAAGCATTTCCGTGTTGGGATCTCGATGATGCAACGAGACGAGGTGGTTATCTGCGCGTCTTTGCGCGACAGCTGCAAGCCCGTTGACAGGTGCTTGCCAAGCATGTCGCCAAGAGTCTACAAGTGGCTGCAGACGTCCGCAAGTGTTCAAGTTGTACAGTTACAGGCACCGGCCCAGCTACAGTACATACTCTCTGACTCCGTAATTAAACAAATTCCCCATCGAGAGTACACACCTTTGCCCTTCATCAAGAAACAGAGATTCTCTCGCATCCGATTGCGTTCGCATTCATTCTCTCGGGCTTCTTGAACGATTTCAAGGTCTAACATATCCCACCAACCCCTGTCATGCTCCCGCATCTACACCCCAGCCGCGCCACGACGTCATTGCACATGCCTTCATTGGCCATGGCTTATATCCATCTGTCAACGTGACCATTTCCCCGACTGGTCCGTTCCTCGTCCACCAACCAGCGTTCATCGTGACAATGCTCAAGAGTTCAAGACTCAATGGATACCTCATCGCGTGTCCTTGATCTGATAAACCTGTTGGTATTTTCTCGCGATACCCTGCGCTTTGACGTAGATCGGCCTCGTCGGGCGACTGCTCAGTTGCCCAGGTGCCACAGGAGACGAAGGAATGTTTTGGCCCTCTTAAACTGCTAAGCAATTCGCCACAACCACAACAACATCCGGGCCGGGTCTAGCATGACGGTCTAAGACAAATGATTTGCATGGGCGCCACGTTTCTTTTTGAGTCATGGCATCCGTTGCGCGTGTGACGCCACTTACATACTGGGGAAAACACTGGCTCGTCAACACGATATTTGTGAGGAGCAAACGGCTATGGCTGGGAAAGATACCAGGTTGTGAGTTAAGTACATATGTATTGTTCGTTCTCTGTGTCTATCGTACACGGGCTACGAATACCTACAGGCTACGGTACATACCTGCACCGTGGAATTTTCAGACTTGAGCAGGGCTGCGTGCGTCTACTTGCGACGATTCACGAACAGTTGGCCATCCGCGTCCCGCCACGGCGGCTCCTCGAACAAGCGAACAAGGCCAAGCGAACGACTGCAATCAATCATTGGCCTCAGACCCCTGTCTGCGTCAATCGCCAGGTCTGGCGCCAGCGGCAAGACTGGAGCGTCGTCCTTTGCCTTTTGCCGTCCAACCAGAAGCAAGCGCATAACAAACAAGCTTGCCTTTCAAAACTTGAACAGACTGGGACCGTGATGCAGACTCCATCAGCACCTCTGCAGCGCCTTGGCTTGTGCATCTCACCGACCAACTTCTTTGAACGCGACATGGATTCACAACGCAATTGGCTCACAATCAATATGTTTGCCATGAAAGACGGCCAAGCTATGCTGATTGTGTCCTGTCACTGCCCTGTGGATGGGACAAAGCGTCGGTGAAACGGCGCATCCACCTGCAACGACAGCACGTCACTCTATGCCGCCAGAAGATCATTCTGCTCTGAGAATCTGGCGCTGATGATGATGTTCTGCTTTGTATATATCGGGACTATCCCATAGCCCAATTGGACACCTACCTCAGCCGGCTTTGGCTTTCTGCGTGCAGTTTTCTTGTTTCTTGTTTTCTTTGTATAATATAACACGCAGGTGTGCTGTATCTTCATCAACTTTTCTGGTGTCTTTTAAACTTCCTTCTTCAACTTGCGACTACATCTTTTCCGGGCATCGAGAAAAAAAAAGGAGAAGAACGCCATCGTGAAGATGCAGTTAGCCGAACGACGAATCTTTCTTCTGCCCATGGTGCTGGCACTGGTGGCATTTGTACTCGCCATGTTGGCGCTACATCCCAGCCGTCAGCCGGGCTTCATGGAGGAATATGCCATCGTTCGGGTACGGATAACATGATGATCGCAGCGACAGTCACGATTCTGTCTCACGTTTCACCACTCCCTACTAACATTTTATGCTCTCCTGACAGTTCGATACTTCTATGCTTGGACGCAAAATATTGAACTTGGGTCACGATAAGAAGAACAAGCGGGATTTCCTAGACGGTGTGCGGGACTGGGCTAGTGGTAAGACGGACGACGCCAAGAACAAGATTGATGAAGCCAAGAATAAGATTGGCGACAAGAAAGATGAAGCCTTGAAGAAGATCAACGAAACCAAGGACAAGATTGCTGCAAAGATTATCGAGGAACTTGGGATCATGGATTGGTACTCTTTCCACGTCATGATGTCGTGTGAGGGAAACTACACGCCCAAAGCGCCAGACCCTCAAGCGAAAGCAGTGGCCACCAATTGTTCATCGTCCAGTCCAGATGGTAAGTGACATTCCGTGCTGTTGTCCGCTATCCTCCTCCTCTGGTCCTACTTGATGCCGTGTTCTACGCGCTGCCGGGTCTACTGTTTCTTGTCCAGATTTGTTCTGTCGACCTGGTACATTATGTCGACAGTGGCTCAGTCTATAAGGTGTATCACTTTAAACTTAGTCAGGCTGTAAACAGTAATTACAGAAAAATGCTGACTCTTCTCTGAAGACCGCTTCAACCTCAACAAACTTCTCGAACCTCTCGACAAGAAGCTCAAAGCCCTCCCTTTTGATGTCAAAATCGACAAGATCCACGTCCCAGACAGCATCCAAGAAAAGATTGACAAACTCAACCGCGCGCTACTAAGTCTTACGATCATCTACGCTATTGGAGCCGGACTCAGCGGGCTGGCATTTCTGTGCAGCATCCTGGCGTTTTGGAAACCGGATGTCAGATGCATGGCCCTAATCAACCTTGTGGTCTCCTCTCCCGGGTTTCTGGCACTCTTCATCGCCAGTATGGTGGCCACGGTGGCTGCCTCGACGGGTGTCAAGGCGATAAACGAGGTAGGCGGGATTATTGGTCTGTCGGCAACGCATAGCACGCAATTCCGTGCCCTGACGTGGGTGTCGACTGGATTCATGGGCGTTGTTACGCTGTTCTGGCTGGCGACTTTCTTGAAAAGACGGAGGATGGCAAAGAGGCGCATCTTTGTTGAGAAATAGGTATGAGTTGAGCTTTATATTGAGCGTCGTGAGTGTGCCCCGCGAGGAGTGTGTAATGGGAATGAGCTTGAGAAGGTGAATCAAGGGGAGCTTCAGTGTCAATTGAGCCTTTAAGGGAACATGCATATATACCAGTCGTTGCAAGTTTGGGGCAAGCTCTGTCGTTACATCAATGAATTACGCTATAACATGGCTGGAATTGCTCATCAATTTTAAAATGACATCAAAAGCCAAAACAGCCGTTTTCCATATCACGCTGACACTGCCCAGTGCCAAGTGCTTGCAGGAGAACAGTACAAGTATACACAAATACAAAGCTGATCCATTCTCTTTCATTTTCTCCCCTGTATGGTCACACAAGGAGAAAACACTTACACAACGAGGAAGCACGCAAACAAGTCTTACCTCGTCCACCTCCTAACACCTCATCTACACAGCAAGCATCCCTCCCACGACGGCCACCACACCCGCCAAGACAGCCGCATTCTGCGTCACCATCGAACCAGCAGCATTCGTCCGCGTCGACGTCACTGTAGCCGTTCCCGTCCCCGTCACCGTTCCCGTTCCTGTCTTCGTGGCCGTGGCAGTAGCCGTGGCCGTCGTCAACATCGCACTCGCACCCCCATCACCCGAAGCAGCAAGCTTCTCCGCCCCCGCGGTAATCGTCACCGGATACATCATGTGCTTATACCCCGACAGCACCGTCTTCGAGTCCATAGCGGTGCCCTGAATGCTCGCCGCCGCAGTACAAGTCGCCGCATCCGCCACAGGATCGAGTTTACAGTCTTCGGTGCCGACACTAATAACGTGGCCCCCTACGTGTTAGCGCACTGCCAGTCTGCCACCCATGTCACACTGTAGGTACACATGCCACACAACAACGAACGACACGGACAAACTGATGGCGTTTACATTTGCACATTTGCAGCATGCTTACATACAAAGGAAGAAGAAGTAGGAGATCAAACTCAAACTCAAAGAGAGACGCGATACAACACAGGTAACAGAGGGAAAAAAAGGAAAGAAAAAAAAGGGGGAACCTACATGTTCGGTCCACCCGTCTCCATGGGCCCCTCGTACCTCAACCCCCACGTCGTAGACCCCTGCGTGATTGTCAAGCCGCCTCCGCCCGGCCCCGGCAAGCCGCACTTCTCTGAGGTGAGGCCCGCGGAGCACTGCACGGAGAGGGTCACGGCGGAGGTACCGGAGGCGATGACGGAGCCGACCATGGGGAATTTGTCGCCGAAGAAGAGGATCGGGATGGTTGGTCTGGGTTTTGAGTTTGGGGGGAAGGACGAGTTTGTGTTTGTGGCGAAGGTGGGGGAGGGGAGGAGGAAGCTTGCGAGGAGGGCGAGGAGGGGCCCCGCGGCGAGGAGGAGTGTCATCATGGTGAGAACTCAGAAGGTGAGAAGGTGAGGTGAATACAGGAGTCAGGAGCGCGCAGGTGCCAGGGACCGTGGACGTTGTATTGAGTATTCGGTTTGTTTGTTCTTATGAAGTTCAGGTTTCGTCGATTTGACCGGGAAGAGTTGTTGTTGTCAGTTGAAGGTGAGGATATGCAGAGGAACTGGAAATAAGGGGTGAACTTTGAAGAGGGGGCTGAGGGAACTTCAAGGAAGGGGGATGAGAAGAGAACGATTACGAGGGGGTGTAAAGTAATTCAGTGGCGTAATACGGCGAATCATGTGGTATTGTTACTTGTGCTTACGGAGTACATATGTACCTACCCAGGTGTCACAACTCATGAATGACTTGGTAGGTTGAACAAGGAGCCAGGATTGGCTACGGAGTATAACTTGTTGTGGCCCCGGGATATGTATGTACATCACCAATCACGATATGTACATAATCGCGTTTGCGTTTTTGCATGTGAGTTCTACGGAGTCGGATCCTCGGAGGACTGCAGGGGGAGATCCGATCAATGGCTATCGTGCCGTGCCGGATACTTTCCATGCAGGGAGATGCAGGGATCATGGATGCGAGGCCAAGCTGCCTGCATGCAATGACGTGCATCATGTGCATTGCTTTGCGTTGATGATTTTGGTATATACTACGGAGTACCTTTTAGGTTTTCCCAGTGTACACCGATACAGTGGGCGTCTTTAATAGCACAAAAAAGTTCAACATCTACATAGACTGTTACAGACAACGCCAGTTCTGGTCGTGATTCGTCTTTTACCCCCACTCTACATACCTGGTAGGTATTGTCCGTACTCCGTGCAGAAGAGCGCAGTAGAAACGACAGGATGAGGAAATCCCGAGATCACCAGGTTGTCGGAGGGATCCATGGGGACCAATCCAATGCAGCGTGAAACAGGAGAAAGGAAAGGAACGAGGTATGTACATACCTATATATGTACTCCGTAAAATAAGCGTGTGGGGGAGCCGGAACCGGAGCCGGAGCTGGCAAATCCGCGTTGCATCCGAGACGAGACAATCGTACGGACTCCGGAGAGTCGGAAACAGGGGCAATGGGACGATGAATTGTTGCGGACATGGATTACCAGGTTCATGTAGGTACGTGGGGCGATTGCCTTGCTGGGATGTGGGGTGATGGGCGTGTAAACGTAAACGAGATGCGATCAAGATATCCTTGCACATGACGCCAAGCGTCTGACGATGAGGGACTTATTAGAAGAAAGCAGAAAATGGAAGAGTAAGAAAAAAATCGGAACAGTTTAAGGAAGAAGTCCCTTGGCAAATGAAATGTTGCTGTCAACTGAACATAGGTAGTTTCTGTACGAGACTCTACGAGTAGGAGGTATCTGGCAACGCTCCCCACTCGTCAAGAATCAAGATACATAACATACTCCGTATGTGTCCAACTAAAACCTCAAGGCAGCCTTCAAGGCGCAAAGTAGACGACAACATTGTAATTGTGACAAGGTCCGATTTCACGGGGCTTGGAACGATATAGATGATCAGGACGAAACACGATAGTTGGCTTTGGCTCTCAAAAGGACTCTGGCGGACTCTGAACTCAGTTGTCCCCCAAGCCTTGAGAGGGCGACAGTCGACTCTACCATCTATAAATATTTGAACGCCAGACTAACATGTCTGAATTCCTCAATAACTCTCCTCCGCTTCCTTCTGGCTCGGAGATGACATGGTGCCACGAATATCCTGAATGACGCATGCGGAATGTCCACAGTGGGCGGGCGAGTGTGATCGGAGGTGAGCTCCGTGCCGCTTCTGCAATGCGAATACCCTCAATGATGTAGGTACCTACCTTCTATAGGCTATGCGGCATCGTGTATTTCCATAGTGAGGCCAGTGTGTCCACACGTGTGACAGACTCTGACTGAGAGTAATAGACTCCCATAAACAGGAAACCATGAATCATGATACCATCTCCAGGGACCCGTCACCCCGACCAGACTCCTCCAGATGAAGTTACGAACGAACGCAACAGTAGACACGGTACCGCACCGCGTCCTAAAATAAAATGTCCAAAGAACTCCCCGAGCCATCACATCAGCCCTCATCCTCGCCGTCAACTGACTCGCACTGCCATTTACGATGACGGGCATGCCCATAGATAGCGTGCAGGCATAGCATTGAGCAGCAATCCTCGTTATGGCGGCAGTGCTCTTAAGAAACATGGTCAGCCAAGAGCTTAGGGATTACAAATTTACAATTCCATCCGGGCGCACACAAAAAGAGGGTTGGAGAGAAAACAAACGTACCGCCTGGGTTGCCACACTGCACCAGCTGCAGCTTCTTCCGCGGCTTCCTGTGTTTCCTAGCCTTCTTGCGCATCTCGGGCATGATTTTCGAAATTGCTACGAGATTGCTTTCGAGTAGGGCCGGGCTCTGGTCCTGCATGGTGTGATTGTTGGGACTTGGACTTTTGGCGAGAACAATAACACAGAGAGAGGATTCAGAGGTCACAGGTGTTAGTTAGTCTTCTCCGATTTCGGATTGCCGTGGCGGCAAATAAGTGCACTGCACAGAAAGAGGATGGGGTGGGAAAGGGTGTCCAGACTTACACGGGTGGGATTGCCGCGACAAGCGTGATGAAGGCGACGATGTAGAACTTCATCTTGCAGATGCCAGATTTATTTTGTGACAAGGGTCAATATTGGAGCTTGGAACTGGATGCCTGAGACGCAAGAATCAACTATAGCTTTATGGGGAACTCTAAGACCAAGAGGAGAGTCGGCGATATATATACCTCACAATGTCCTCCCGTCTGTCCCCGGCAATGCGAATTATGAGTTGATAGCTCTGATGCGCTGAAAGCGCCTGTAAACCAGCGGCCTCGATGCGCTGGCAGCACCTGTGGTCTAGCGGCTCCAATGGCTCCAATGCACTGCTACATAATTCCGGGTGGCGTATGCTAGCTCCGGGCGGAATGTCTCCAGGCGGGTCATTGTCACATGTGTATACGCCCTGTAAGCTGTGAGTCTGTAGGTAGACTGTGACACATTGGCTTGTCTCTGGGAAGAGATGCTATCGTTGTGAGATTTCAAGATTGAAGGTCTTATAAGTTGTATTGGGCAATGGGAGAGGGAGACCGGTTGAACTGTCAACGTCGTGTCGTCGTCCCTTTCTTTGTGTGCGTCTCTCTTCTCTACTGCCTGGAAAACGGGCTTGCATTGTGCAAGTCGCTTAACCCAGGCTATCGTGTGATTTCCTATGGATTGGCCGCCAAGATGATGCTGTGCTAATGGGGCTTAGTCGTGACGACGGGAAACTTGAAAGCTTGTTCTGGCCTTTGTCTGCGATGAGTGGACTACACATGGCTAGCTTCGATGCTAGTGACGAGATGTGAGTGCCAGAAATGGCCACGTGGTGGCAGAATCGTGGCAGAGTCGAAAGTATGTGTGCCTTTGAGAGTAGAATCACGAGCGTTGGTACTCCGTAGTCTGCGTGACATTGCTGGAGACCGACTGGTTTCTGCAGCGGTTCATTCCCCATTATTTGCTTGACAGTAGAGACAAATTGGGGAAACGAGGCGCAAGCCTTTGATTTGAAAACTTATCGTGTTCACGATGCCATAGTCCGGAAGTCAAACCATCGAGCTCTGTGCTTTCAAGGGCTGGTCAAGGCCGACGACTTGACAAAAATACCACAAACCGCCGCATAGGGTCTATTTGGAGCATTACACGCATTTACTTCACCTATATGTATTGATTCCATTTTGCATGCTAAAGATATTTGGTGTAGTACAATCTGCGCTCGTTGTTGGGAGTGATTGCATGACGTACGTGGAAGAGGCTGCATTGACGCAACGCGACGGTAAGTTGAAGAGATTTTGTGGTTTTTTTTGCGCCCCCGCATCACATGGAGAAATACCAGCAGACTGCAGTAGGTACGTACCTAATAAGAGTCCGCGATTACCTACATATTCCCCAGGGCCAAACCCGACCTGCTGGAACCCTCTGCTTTGCCAATCATCCTGATGCAGGCCCTCTGCTCGCTTCGTCGCATCGTCAGTCGCATCGTGATTGGCATCGTTTCTCCTACATATTGGCTGTGAGCTTGGCAACCATGCGCTGAAATTGGGCCTAGCTCCTCCTCCCTCCCTCCCTCAGCCACGACAACTTCTGCAATGCAAATGCACATCTCTTTCGCCTTCTTGCAGTAGCCAAAGCCTCATGACGCCTTTTCCTCTGCCAATTTAACTCAATTGCTCGAATGTAATACATACGATAAAACGCTCAGCCCTATGGGCCATGAATTCTGCGCCGCCACCTACATACAGTACCTACCCTAAAATGCTCTTGAGTCTTGGCGGTCCACGGGCAACGCAGGGCAGCGACGGCACTAGTCCTCATTCAGACCTGGCCAAGACTTCTCTTCCCCCCTCTGAGTCCTGACCCCCCAAGAACAGCCAGCAGAACGAGCTTCGCGTCATTTCACACGAGCCGAACCCCAGGAAGCTGTCATGTAAAAAAATCCCTTGGCCCTTTCTCGCCCCCGTCTTCTCCAACCTGTCCATGTCTCGCACGCAGGATCCGGTCGGGCTGTCCGTGCGACAACATCATCCATTTCTGTGACAGAGATCAACCGAGGCGGGCGTTATCGTCCACGAGAACGCACCGACAGCGTGAGCGACGAGGGAGAGAGAGAGCGAGACCGCAGCGCCGACGCGGGAGGGACGAGATTTCAATAGCCGACTAGGAAGAGACGAACATCGCAGTGCCGACGAAGAGGGATAGACGAAAACCCACGAAATAAGGCGGCGGCTCGCTCTCGACTACGATGACAAGACCGGCCTTCTCCCGAGCTCTGGCGCTATTTCTGCTCGTGGCGGCGAGAATATGCAGTGCGACTGACGATGCTGTCCCGACGCCTGCGATAACGGCGGCCCCTGTTTTCATACCGTACTATAGCGAGGATCAATGGGCCGCTGTGAGAGGCAGCATCATTTCCGAGGTAGCTTGTTCCGCGCGCCGGCCGCGAACGTAGCGAGACGCAGCGATAAGACACGAATGACTGACCCTGGTTGGAACCAACAGAACAAAACGGCGAGCGAAACCACTTATACCATCTTTTGTCCAACAGACGCCCAAGTCGCGTGTGATCTATCTCTCGAGTTCCCCTTCATCATCGTCGAGGGGCCCAGAACGCTCAAGTTCCACGGAACTCTGACGTCGACATAGTGAGTCTTGTCCTCTTCTTTTCCCTTTTCCCTTTTCCCTTTTCAATTTTCAATTTTCTGTATCAACTCCCCCTCCTCCTGCAATGACGCGTCTCGTGCTGTACTGACAAGATGCAGCATCGCGGACCTTGAATGCAAAATGAACGGCACCACGGCAGCGACCTGCTCCGGATACTCGAGCTACCGATCGGGCTACACAAACGGCAAGCACACGGGCCCGACAGAAGTATCGTGGACGTCAACCCTGACAGGCACCGACGTCGTCTGGGGGACATTGACGCTCGCGACGAAGCCGGCAGAAACGGATAATGCGCTCGATGTCACGGGGACCAATATCGCTCCGCCGACGGCGCCGTCTACGGCGATGCACTACTCGTGGCCGACGCAAGGCAGTGCGGCGACCAGCTTGCTATCAGGGGGGTATTCTCGGTCTGCTGGCGTCTTGTTGGGCGCTCTTGCTGCTTTCCTCGCGGCGGGGTGATGGAGGTCTTGATGAAGTGCGTATGGGCTTTAAAAGGATGCAGACGAGGGTATTGCCTTGACAGGGGCGCTGGGGCGACACACCTGGGCATTGACTGGAGGGAGGTGAAGAACGGCGATGCTTTGTTTTTGGTGCAGGATAGGCGGCGTTTTCTTTCTTTCTACTGTATTTTATTATCATCATCATTACTTTCTTGTCACTATTACTGCTGTTTTTTTCTTTCTTTTCGCGTCATATTTCCTTACCTCGATTTTGTATTAGTTAATAGCGTGATAGCCCAGTAGACTGCTTTGACCTTGATCAACTCGGCGCATTCTTTGATTCAAACCCGTATAATGAACTGAGTTTGCTGGCTGTGTGAGGATTTGAGAAATATTTCACGAACGGAGTTTGCATGTCACAGTTTCACAATGGATGTACATATACCCCGTAGGAGCGGATGGTGCAGAATGACGACATATATGACATGTCCAATCGACGAAGCATGGCTTCAAGAGCCACGGGTGAAGTAAACGTCGTTGTTTCCTCCCGCATTGGCTGCAGCGGAAACATTGTATTAAACCCTGTTGGCTAATTGTCAAGTCTCGTCTGGAAGAAGCACACATACGCATAAAAAATCTGATCTATTTACGGTCCAGCACGGACTTCAATCCGATGTTGAGGCACCTGAGCTTGTGACTCCGATTCCATGACTCTTTGACTTGGGCTGTATGTAGATACCAACGCCAACCACGCGAATTACCTGGGTTTACGGAGTACCAACACCACCAACCCAACCACTCAAACACACCAACCACGCAACAACGACCATTTTCTCCAGTAACGATTCTAACGACACAAAGTTCTCAACCCTGCTCAACTCAACGGGTCCACGGGTCCACGGGTCCCTGGCGTACGTTTCAGAGCCGACGGCGTCGAAGCGCCCCGAGCCAATCCGTCCGGAACGCCCGCCTTACAGACAACGGCACGTACAGGTACGAATCAGCGGGGAACGGGAGGTGGCGGAGCCAGTTGTGGCTGCCCCTCGCTTCCCACGCCAGTCCAGCCAGTCATGCGGCGCAGCGGCGGCTTGCCCCCTCCAAACGCAGGCGCCGCTCGGCCCCAAACGATTGGACAATGGGTGGAGCCGTCCGCTCTGGGGACTCTTTTCTAGGAAGATGATTGGTGGGTGCCCGCGCGTCTAAGTTGCCAGCCCAGAACAACGGGCAGCGGCAACTTCAAGCAAGGGGGGGGATGAGGTGGGATTGAGGGCGGGTCCGTTTAAACGGTCCAGAAAAGGCGTTCAGCGCTTGCGCATTGTTGACGAGGTTTTGTGCGAAGTCGTGCAAGAATGATGGAATTTTATCCGCATGCGCATACCTACGGTCTGCACTGAGTGCCCAAGGTACATAGGTAGTCAGCAGTAGCACGGAGCAGGGAGATAAATCCGCAGCGGCTCGGGTGGCTGCGCTGTGTGGCCCTGGTGCTCAGTGGTGCGCGCGCGATTGGCGGTCTGTGATTGGCTGGATCGGCGTCCGGCCAGAGTCATGCTAGGCAAAGAAAGGCAGGCAGGCACTTGTTCTGCGCCTTTCCTTCCTTCTTTGCCAGCAAGGCTGCCAGGCGCTGACATGGACGAGCGAAGCATATTGCGGTCTGATCAATCATCAGTCATCATTGATGCGGTCGAGCACCCGTCTACCTGTTCCTGCGACGCCCCGGGGTCATGGCTGGGGATCCGCTTACTTTGGCCCCTTGCTGCCATCTCGTCTCCATCTCGTCAGCCTCTTCTTTTCGTCAAGTCCTGCTCAGTCTTGATTTCTTCTTAACCTAACTCTTTATTCTTCTTTTCTTCCTTCCTTCCTTCCTTCTCTCCATTCTCTTGCATTCTTCGATTCCACTTCTCGGGGTCGGCCAGCTTTTGTCCGTCGACTCTTTCTCGTTTGCTGCTTGCCCACCGCTTTTTCGGTAGAACAAAGGCTGTGTACATCAAGGACAATAGACGGCATTACCACCTTCGGTCCTGTGCTCGGTGCTGACGATTTTGCATTCATTTTCTGGTTACCTTGTCCGAGACAAGTTTTTTTTTATTCGTCATTTTCGTTATTTATCTTCCATTGCCTTTTCATTCAGCTCCAGCTTCTGCAGAGCACGGTCATTAGCTCAAGCTCTCCGGACAACTGCATCCGTACATATCTCTTTCCTCGATACACATTCGCGCATCTTCCTGGCAGAAGACGTTTTTACAATTACATTACTATTACGACTACGATTACGATTATAATTCAACCGCACTCACCTTCATATCGACTCCTACTTCGTCCTGCAGCAGACCTATTCCTACATTTTTAGCGTATCCAGAGCTTTCGCGCTGAGCATCCACAATGAAGTTTGTAAAAAGTGTTCACACAGTGGCCACATTGGGTGGCATCTACGCCCCCAAGGATATCGACGTCGACAGTCAAAGTAGGTCCGATGTCACTCCTCACTATGTGTGACATATGGCTAATCATTATGCAGCATCTGTCCGCAATGTTGCTGCTACCCTCGCCCATGAAACGATGAGCTACTATGTTGGAAACACCACAGATCCCAAATCAAGAGTATGTCCCCCAATCAGTTCAATTCTCTCTCAGTCACACTGTTATCATTCATCTTCGGCCTTGCTCACACGTTCGCAGGAGTTCGGCAATGTCGCCAAGCCGTACTATTGGTGGGTGGCCGGTGCCCTCTGGGGGACGATGTTGGATTATTATCACTACACCACGGATCCCAGCTACAACGACGTCGTGTTGCAAGCTTTGCTGGCCCCTACCAATCTTGGCATTAGCCAAAATTTCATGCCCGCTGAGCATTCCGACGAAGAAGGAAACGACGACTTATTCTTTTGGGGCTCCGCTGTCCTCTCTGCCGCCGAGCGCAACTTCCCTCAGCCCGACGACAAGCTCCCCTCGTGGCTTGACATCTCTGCCAACGTTTTCGACCAGCTCGCAAGCCGATGGGATACCAAGCATTGCAACGGCGGTGTATTTTGGCAGATCTTGGCAAGCAACCCCAATGGCCTCAAGTACAAGAACTCGGTCAGCAACGGTGGCTTCTTCCAGCTGGCCGCGCGTCTAGGTCGTGCCACAGGCAACGAGACGTACCTGAACTGGGCCGAGAAAATCTGGGATTGGAACGCGCAAGTCGGCTTTATCGACAGTCAGTCCTACCGCGTCTACGACGGTGCTGGTATCGAATCCGGGTGCACAAAGGTCAACAAGAAGTCCTTTTCTTACACGACGGGCATCTTCCTGTATGGGGCTGCCATCATGGCTGAGAAAACCGGACAGGACAAGTGGGCGCAGCGCACCGAGAAGCTGCTTGACGAGGCTGGCAACTTCTTCTTCACGGGCAAGGACAAGAACATCATGTGGGAGACGGAATGCGAGCCTACGAGTACCTGCAACTACGACATGGTCACCTTCAAGGCCTATCTGTCCCGTTTCATGTGGCAGACCGCCCACGTCATGCCCTCGCTTCGTGCCAAGGTTGAGCGGTTGCTCATTCCCACCGCCAAGGCCGCCGCGGCTACATGCACCGGTGGAAAGACGGGCCATGCATGTGGTGGCAAGTGGTACGTTGGCGGCTTTGACAATGCCGCCTCCTTTGGAGGTGCCATGTGCGCGCAAGAAGCTATTCAGGGACTTCTCGCCAAGGACTCGGCTCTCCCGCTCAAGGGCAAGGACATCAAATGGGTCAAGGATGCGAGTTTCACGCCCTTGGACACGTATGCCAGCAGCGAGACGAGGCGAGATGTAACACCACCCGCCTCGCAGGCACCTCCAACCCCGGCCGCGTCCCACACCAGCGACAAAGGGCCGAGCCTGTCAGCAGGGAATGTTGCCACTGGCAATTGGCCACTAGTTATGATGAGCATTTCACTTGCCTTGTGCTTGATTTGAGAACGTACACAAAAAGGGTGTTTTCATACTTTATTCGGATTTTATTCTGGTACATAAGTAATTTGCATGACTTCATGAAGAGACATCAATCTGACTCCAGCGTTGGAAACGCTTTGCATTCTTTTTTTGTTTATACTTTATGCATCCCCGAAGGGCCTTGACACGCATGGGATTCGTTAGACACGTGGTACACTGTACAACCACTTATTATAGCCTGCTGGACGCGGTTTCACATTACATATGGTACACACTTTATACTTTTAGATGTAATGACATTGTTTGATGAATGGACTTTATTGGCATGTATCTGTGCTGCGATTCTGAGATCTAATGCACAAGCTTTGACTATCTCCATTGTGCCACGTATTGATGTGTGAAATGGCAAACGTGGACTGAAGCACCCGCCTCTTTGAGCAATGGGATAACGTGGGACTATTCGTTAAAACATGTTTTGCACTGTTGTACAGCCAGTTACACTGGTCTCTGGCCATCAGGCACATCACAGCTGGGTGTGCAGCTGTCGAGTGTAGGAGCTTGGTGAGACCGTTTCCCAGGAACCGCCTGTCCCTGTCGCTGATTATAACCTTTGGCAAGCCCCAATTTGGCATCAATAGTCGATTGTAGATTGTACAGTACGCGAGCACGTTCGGCCACGGCAACGTTGTTCCTGCACGGTTCCAACATGACTTGCTTGCTAAACTTGTCTACAATAACGAGAGCATGGAGTCATTGCCCCCAGTCAATTCAAACATACCCTCCAAAAAAAAATAAGAAAAATTTGCAACGTCCACTTATACCACAAGTCAATATGACGAGTGCGGCCCCTTTGTTTCTCGTCCAAGATATTTGCCTTGGCGTTTTGGCTGTCTGTGAAAAGCAAAAGTGGACGCCGCTGTCGCACGCCAGAGTCTTCAAGCAACTTAGTCACCCAAATCATAGAGAGACCTGTTGGCGTAAGGTTGATAAACTCAGCCTCGGTAGAGCTGAGTGCAACAAGAGTCTGCTTCTTCGATAGCCATAGAACGGGCCACGGCACCGCCGGCAACCATGACCACGTGACCCGCGGTCGATCGCCTAGTATCGAGATTGTCGGCGAGGGAGGCGTCGCTGTAAGCTTTGACTTGAAGTAGGAGGCCCTTGTCAGACGAAGTCAAACCGCCCAGCATGATGCCCATGTCCTGTGTACCAGAAAGGTACCTGTACCTCCAAAGATGTTTCATAAGTCGGGCATGTATATCTTTGGGCGCGCTGTTCGCGCTACAAAGGTCTTAGTAGTGAACGAAATGTCCGGCCTCGTACAGACAGATAGCCAATTGGAACTAGCAGTCTGCTGAGCCCAGTCCGATAAATTACAGACTGTGTGTAAAGACTTCCAGTCTGCAGGAATATCGGCCTTGGGAAGCTAAGGGACGGAAGAAGGGTTGACGTCGGTAATATTAAACTTCTGCCGGACAGATAGAGCTAACCGATCTATCCCTCTGCATCAAAATCTTTATACCAGGAACATCATGCAGAAATTTAATACCATCATATCGACGCTAAAGGTCCGAAATGACGGACTCGACCATTTCAGGTGTGGGTACCGCGACAACCATGTCATTGACATAAAGAATCAGAAACGAACTGTTTCTGTGAAAAATGCAAAGTTCGTTTTACAGATGCTTAAACCAAGTTTGTCCAGCTCGACCGATATGACATCCAGCCACCAAAGGGGCGAGATGGGCAATCCATACAAGGCCACGCCTAAACGACAGGCACGCTTCGTGCCGTCAGTGTGTCCGTGAGGCTACCTCACGTACACTTCCTTCCGAGCAGATGCATTCAGGAAGGCGTTCACCGCGTCGCATTGTCCGCAACAGAGATTGAGTACTGCGACAATTGAAAACACGGATGGACACCATGTGGGCCACCGCAGCATATAGGTCGTCCCCTTCAAACAACTCAGTGTGTTGATCACCCCGCGCCACCCATTGCGCCTTGGCATAAGGGGGCATGTCAATGGGGTGTTTTAAAGTGTAAATCCAGCGACCGTCGAATATCTTTGTGTCTGCCGGAGGATCCACCAAAGTCCAGCCCTGTTTTTCAGAAATGTCATTCAATTCGACGAGTTCCGCCAGCTTCCAAAAGATGTCGTAATTGGACATCTTTTTCGCCTCAAACCAATTCCGTGGTATGTCGATCTTGGTATCAGATAAATTAGATGCTTCAAGCACCAGAAAGCTGTAGGACAAAGTGTCCGGATCAGCCTCGTCAGCAAATTCCCCGTCGTCAAATTAGTGATGGTAAGGTTGGAACGAGTCGGAGAGCGGGCTCTTTTCTTGCCTGCTGTCGCAATCTCAAGATAGTCCCTGCGGGGAACGGGACGCTGGCTGCGCCTCGACTGTGGAGCCTCCCGAATGAGTTGCGCAGAAGGGTTTTCGTCCTCAGGGGTGTCAAAATCGTCTCCAAAAGCCTCGTCGTCAAGAAAGGATCAAGGAATGACAGAATCATTGCGAAGGATACGACGCTGATTGACAGCAGAATCCTGAGAGGGAGTGGGAGACGGAGAGGGAAGAAAAGATTGGGTAGGAGGCAATGGAAGGGAGGGAAGAGGCTTGGATGCCTCGGAAGTGACAAGTTTGTCAGTAGAATCCTCGATTGACGGACTGGTGCCGCCCCGTTGCTCCGGTACTGGTGGTGGTCGAGTAGACATTATCTCTGCGGTAGGAACGTCGATGATGCGACGGCCCTCCTCCTCGAAGGAGGGGTCGACGAGCTCGACGATGTACAAATTATCAGCAGAGGGTAGGGGAGTAGAAGAGTCGCTTTCGTCAAACTTGACGTCACGCGCCCTGATAATACGCTCCTCGTCGGTGAGCCAAATCTCGTATAAACGGAGGGTGCGACCAGCACGTTCGGCACTCAACTCCCGAATCTTCTTTGGCTCAGATCACGAATATTTTTGCCCACTAAGGGCAACGTCGACGGCAGTTCGCCTCAGGAGACTCTTTTAAAAATTTGGGTCTTCGAAACACTGCGTCCGTTCGATATCTTGGAACTTGGGGATGTCTTGCGTACTTTCGGCAATGATAAGAGAAAGTCGATGAATATCATGTAGCACGGTGTCGGCGGAGCCAGCAAAGGTTGCAAATTCCCGTGTCTTTGATGACGCCTCTCCTGAATATATTCAGGCTTGACCGTAAAGGAAGATCATGAGCTTCTGGCAAACTGTATGGTTCTTGTCGTTCTGGATGGTGCCGGTATCCTTGGCCCATCTCGATTCTCGACAGAACGGTGAATTCCGCATGGTCAAGCCTGAAAAGATTCAGGAAAATCGTGCAGTCGTTCCCGGCATTTCGGGCCCGGAAAAATGTGTCTACGATGTACGGTCAACGTCGAACAGTACATCGACTAGGTACTTAGGTACCTAACCTGAGCGATTGATCTCCAAAAAGGCGTAAACGGGGCCATAGTATACTCCGTATTACTAAAACGAAGTCTTGATTCAACAAATGGCTGACATCGTTTTAAAGAGGTTTACCACCTCGATACATCACCCACATTTAACGACGGCCCTGTGGCATACTGAGAAGAATCGTTATATCGAGGTTTTACTATGCTGCAAAATCCTGCTCTGGAGTCTGGCCTCTGCTCCAAAACTTGTTCATTTGCGACCGAAAACACGCCTCTGATCAACCAAAATGGACGCCCTGCAGCACCAGGATGATGCGGATTCCACCCGAGAAGCTGCTGCGAAACAGGTAGAGAAGATGATACTGAACGGTATAATACAATGTGCTATTGAACAGGAGATTGCCAGCTACATTCGTAAGCCGCGCATATCCTTGGGCAACAATCCCGTCATCTGCCGCACTCTGATGGAAGATCTCTTGGCCGGACCTAACACGGATTTCCTGGATCTATTCAAGCTTGACCAAACGCAATTCGGCGCTCTGTCGAAATGGGCCAAGGATACGGGCACTATCCAGGACGGAAAAAACTATACAGTTGACCAGAAGCTCATGATCTTCCTCTATATTGTTGGACATCATGTCTCGTACCGCACCGTCTCCAATCGCTTCAAGATATCCATCGGCAGTATTAATCGAATATTCAACCAAGTACTCGTGGCTCTTGCACATAACCTGTATGACGAATTCGTGACCCAACCTGGGCCCGAATACGTCTCCGAATACGTGGAATTGGACCCTCGCAACAATCAGTTCAACGGCTGTATCGGCGCAATAGATGGGATCCACATACCAGCTTTTGTGCCTCCCGAAAGGCATCGCGATTGCCGGAATCGAAAGGGGGAGTTGACGCAGAAAGTGTTTGCCGCCGTCAAATTCGACTTGACGTTTTCGTACGTTTTAGCAGGCGCGGCGGGTAGTATGCACGACGCGCAATTGCTCAGGGAGGCGGTATGCGACGAGTTCGAAATACCCATGGGGAGGTTCTACCTGGGCGACGCAGAGTTCGAACAGAACGCTCGTGGACTTGTGGTTCCATACCAAGGTGAACGATACCATCTCCGAGACTTCGAGGGCGTCGATATAGAGTCTCTTTCTATAAAGGAACGCTTCAACCGACACCACGCGAGAATGAATGTCGTGGTACGAGTATTCGGAATTCTCAAGGAGGTCTTCGCCGTCCTGAAGGGACCCGCGATGGAGCTGAACTGGGATCAACAGCGTTGTATTGTGTACGCGGTCGTGGCGATCTGGAATTTTGTTAAAATAAAACAGCGTACCACGAGGGGGCAAGGAGGACATATCAGTGATGCCGATGAACAGCGTCTGGTACTGGCAGCGCAAAAAGCTGATCGTCGAATTGGTGATAAAAAGGGTAGGGAGATCCGCGATCTCGTGGCACTGGCGATGTAGTTATTTTGGAAATTCTAGTTGGTTGTTGCAGTTCTATCGATTGCAATAGTACCGCAACATCTGGCTCTGAGCCTCTGGCTTACCTCGCTATGTGCCCACATTCGGCTTGATTCATTGCTATAAGCTGGTTTCTTGCTGTAGGAAGCTCGTGTATCTTCCTTGCAGCAAGGTTTTTCGCATCTGTACGGCCGGCTACTTGTTTAATGTTACGTGCTACGACTGAAATGTATCAATGCATGTTCGAATGACATACGAAAGGTTTCATAAAATAACGCCGAACGCCACATTGGACCCATGTTGGATCACCACAGGTTACTCTCCCTTTTTCGCAATCTGGCCATTTAGAAAGCCGAAAAAAATGTGTAACTGAGCAGAGTCTTGAGAATCATGAAGACTCGATGAATTGACTGCAGAAATAACTTGTACACCACCCATCTGAAGTGTAGTGATAGTAATCCAGCATCGATGATCGTACCCCAGAGGCCACCGGCCACCCAACCAATCAAGGCACGCTGTCGACAAGGTCATGATCAAGCTTTATATCAGATTCATCCCAAACATTTTTCTCAATTTTTCGAGGTGCCCCAATACGGCCTGGCACTTCTACATATGCGCCTTGTCCGGATCCCATTGACTTGCTTTTTAGGCCTGATCAGAGGTTCTCAATGGGATTCAGGTCAGGGCTAAATGGCGGCCAGTTCAGAGGAGTCATCTATAGCTTTTCGAAGCAAATCGTTCACGATTCCGGCTGTGTGAACCGGCACGTTGTTATGCACAAAGATAGTGTCACTATCGGGCATGCTTGAATTGTATTATTCAATGTGATTGCGGTCAACGGCGTGCCTCTCTGTAGTCGGAGTCGTCTTGGAGAACGAGGAGAGGACCCTGATTGCCGTAGCGAAATCCGGCCCAAAACATGTTAGATAAGAATATGTCGGGTTTATTTTTATTCTGCAAGCCAGAATCTGGCTTGCACATAATCGGAGCCTAGGATGTGTCCATTGCCCTGCTTGAGCCCCAGAGTTGAAATGTTGTTGTAATGACAAGTCCAAGGTGCAATTGTGACCAGCGGGGGTGTCCATCGCCGCGCTCAACAGCGCATTCAACTATCCATCAAACGCGACGAAACTGCACAAGGCGCTTATCATGATACTTGAGCGCAAATTGGAGCCTTTTTTAAATGGGCGGCGTTGTGCGACTTGTTGACGATGTATATCTACCATCGTGCGATTGTCTCTGTAGAAAGTTAGAAACATCCATTGGCTGAGGGCTCAGATGGCTGCAGCTGAGACATGGATGACACCCTTGTTGGGTAATTGCCAAGTTCTCGTCTGGAAGAACACCAGTGGCACCAATCTGATCTATTTACAGCACAGCACGGACTTTACTCCGATATCGAGGCCCCTGAGTCTGTGACTCGTCACTCCGTGCCGGACGTACCTACCTATTGGAGCAGGTAGCCATTCTGGGCGAAATCGTGCTGGCGATGACTCTGTTGAATGTTCTCGGTGACTCGGGCCGTACCTACATAGGTATTTATGTAGGTATGTATGCACTACCATGTCCAACTGACTCGCCCATCAACTCAGACACAGCGAAAAGGCAGTGCCGCGAAGCTGTGCCAGGAGGCGCCAAGAGAGAGGCAACACCAAGTTTGAACTTTCTGCACATTCCCTCAATTTGCCTAATTAGGTACATAGGAACTTGTACTCCGCGACGGTCCCTGGCGTGCGTTTCAGAGCTGTGGGTGGGGCCGCTTATTCCGGGGTAATCTTTCCAGGAAGTTGATTGGGTCCCCGCGCAGCCCAGAATAACGGGTAGCGGCACGAGAAGGGATCTTTAAATTGAGATATTTAAGACTTTTACATGGACCGCTAATGGGATACATACATGTGTACTCGTGCCAAGTCGTTCAAGAATCCCATGCATAGCCGCGTACCTGGGCTGTCACTTGTCAGCGGCTGCAGTGGCACGTCGTCAGACCAGGTCCCAGGAGTCTGATGGAATCATGGAATCGGACGAGCGAACCATGTGCGGTCTGAGTCCTGACTCCCGACTCCTGAGTGCTGTCGCGGTCGCGGTCGAGCACCCGTCTAGGAACCTGTTCCTGCGACGCCTCGTGGACCGTGGTCATGGGGGGACTCATGGGCCATGGGCCATGGCTGGCTCCCGCTCACCTTGAGCCCCTTGCTGCCATTCTCGTCAGCCTGTTCTTCTCCTGTTCTCTTCGGACTTCTTAACCTCCTTCTTCACTTTTAACCGTCTATTCTCCATTTCTTTGCTTCTTTTTTCGCCGTCTCGTTTTCGTTTGCTGCTTGCCCGCCGAGGATTAAACAGGCTGACAGCTGTGTACTCCGTATAGCGAGGACAATAGACGCCGGCATTTCCACCCTCGTAACCTCGTTCCTGTAGGCTGTACCTACTCGGTGGCTGACGACCTTGCATTCATTCCCCAGTTACCTTGTCACAGATATCTTTCTTGCCATTCATTTTCCGTTGCCTTTCTGTTGAGCTCCAGCTTCTGCAGATCACGGTCATTAGCACAGCCTACAGGCTCTCGTAGCATACGTACAGACTTCTTCTCTCGAACATATACGTTTGCGCATCATCCTGGCAGAAGACTTTTTAAGTTTATACATTTACTATTACGAATACGATTATAATTCAGTCACACTGCCATCACCTCTATTTCTAGCGCCTTCTTCTCGAACCCGTCTGGGTCGGCATTCAGAATGAAGATCGGCCAAGGTATTCGCGCAGTGGCCACATTGGGTGGCATCTACGCCCCCACGGATCTCAACATCCACAGCCAACGTAGGTCCAGCGTTCCTCTTCATAATGTGTGATTACACAGCTAATCATTGTGAAGTGTCTATCCGCAATGTTGCTGCCACCCTCGCTTATGAAACGATGAGCTACTATACCGGTAATACTACCGATCCCAAATCAAGAGTATGCCTCCACGCAGTCCAATTCTCTCTCCGTCACACTGTACACACCGCATTTATGTTCGGATTCTCACACCCTCGCAGGAATTTGGAAATGTCTCCAAGCCATATTATTGGTGGGTGGCCGGTGGCCTCTGGGGTACGATGCTGGATTACTATCACTACACCAAGGATCCCAGCTACAACGGCGTCGTGTTGCAAGCGTTACTGGCCCCGACCAATCTTGGCATCGGCCACGATTACATGCCCGCCGAGCATGCCGACGAAGAAGGCAACGACGACTTATTCTTCTGGGGCTCAGACGCCCTTTCTGCCGCCGAGCGCAACTTCCCCCAGCCCAACGATAGCCTCCCCTCGTGGCTCGACATCTCTGCCAACGTTTTCGACCAGCTCGCAGGCCGGTGGAACACCACGTACTGCAACGGCGGTTTGTTTTGGCAAATCCTGGCAAGCAACCCCAATGGGCTCAAGTACAAGAACTCGGTCAGCAACGGTGGCTTCTTCCAGCTGGCCGCGCGTCTAGGCCGTGCCACAGGCAACGAGACGTACCTGAACTGGGCCGAGAAAATCTGGGACTGGAGCGCGCAAGTCGGCTTCATCGACAGCCAGTCCTACCGCGTCTACGACGGTGCTGGCATCGATTCCGGATGCAAACAGGTCAACAAGCAGTCCTTTTCTTACACGACGGGCATCATGTTGTACGGGGCTGCCATGATGGCTGAGCAAACCGGGCAGGATAAGTGGGCGCAGCGCACCGAGAAGCTGCTCGACGAGGCAGGCAGAGTCTTCTTCACGGGTAAGAACAGCACCATTATGTGGGAACCGGCATGCGAGCCTACGAATACCTGCAACTACGACATGATTACCTTCAAGGCGTATCTGTCCCGCTTCATGTGGCAGACTGCGCAGATCATGCCTTCGCTTCGCGCAAAGGTTGATCGGTTGCTCAAGCCTACTGCCATGGCGGCCGCGGCTACATGTACTGGTGGAAAGACGGGCCATGCATGTGGCGACAAGTGGTATGTCGGCGGCTTTGACAACGTTACTACGTTTGGAGGTGCCATGAGCGCGCAAGAGGTTGTTCAGGGCCTTCTCGCTAAGTATGCGGCTCTCCCGCTCAGGGGCAAGGACATCAAATGGGTCAGAAATGCTACTTTTCCGCCATTGGATACATATGCCAGCTAGACGAGGCGAGACGTAACACCACCGATAAAGGATGTATGCAATGATGCATTTGTTTGATCAATGGGCTTTATTGCCAGTCATGTCTGTGCTGTGATTGTAAGATCCAACGCAAAAGCCTTTCTGTTTTACGTGACTATACATGCTACGCTTAGACGTGATATGACGGACGGGGACTGAACCAGTCTCTTGAGCCATAGGGCTCGAAAGGAGCAGCGTGGGACCATTCGTTAAGACATGATTTGCGCTGTTGTACCTCCACTTACATCGATCTCTAGCCATCAAACATATCATACAATGTACATATTTATGCTCTAAGATACAGATGCAATAATGTGTTGTTTGGATCAGCGAAATACACTGCCAGCTATGATACCCATGCCCCCATTTCGAGATCTGTACAGACTTTTCCATCCTATGCAACTATACCCACACGCCACATCTTCACACGATAGGACCAAACTAGAAACAAGTCCCTTTTGAGCTTTCCTCCCTCTTACCTCTCCGCAATGCTTCAAGCAGAGCCCCCCCCCGAAACAACAACCCCCTCCCATGAAAACCTCACGCCCAACCCGCCCTCACCACCCCCAATGCCCTCCTCAACGCCCCCACCAACCTCGTCACCTCCTCCTCCGTCCCAACCGTAATCCTCAAACACCCCTCACACCCAGGCTCCTTCCCCCGAAACCTCACCACCACATGAAACTCCTGCGCCAGCATCTCATACACCCTCCCCGCGACCCCATTATCCGGCTCCCCCCCCCTCCCCAACACATCACACAACAAGAAATTCGCATCCCTCCCCCCCCGCAAACCCCCTATCCCTTCCATCCCCTCCAACTCCCCCAGCAAACGATCCCTCTGCGCAGAAATCTTGGCCAAATTGTCACGCATCCGTGCTAAACCCGTTGGACTTAGCGCCTGTATCGCCAACGCACTCGTCGGACTCGGCACATTATAGGGCGCCTTCATATTATTCAGGAGTTTTGCAATTGGGGCTGGACAAAACGCTGCGCCGAGGCGGATGGCGGCCATGCCGAAGGCCTTGGAGAGGGTTTGAAGGACGACGAGGTTGGGATACTCGGCTGTGAGTTCTGCAAGGGAGGCGGTTGGACTGGCGAAGTCGATGTAGGCTTCGTCGAGGATGAGGATGCCGTTCCAGGTTGGGTGGGAGAGGAGGCGGTGGAGGTCTGATTTGGGGAGGAGGGAGCCGGTGGGGTTGCCGGGGGAGCAGAGGTAGACGAGTTTGACTGTCGGTGGTGGTTTGGGGGAGGAGGAGGCAGAGGCAGCTGCTGATGCGGATAAGGCGTCCATGATGGCGGGGATGTCGAGAGAGAAGGTCGGGCCAGGGAGGAGGGGGACTTTGAGGACGTTGACGTCGTTGACTTGTGCGGAGACGGCGTACATGCCGTATGTGGGCGGGCAGGTGAGGATGCTGTCCTGGCCGGGGACGCAGAAGCATCGGATGAGGGCGTCGATGGCTTCATCGGAGCCGAGACCGACGAAGAGGTTCTCTGGAGTGATGGTCTTGGGGGTGTGGGCGTGGGTGTTGCGCAGGTTGCAGATGAGTTGCTTTAGATGGTGCTGGTGAGGATCCGGGTAGCGGTGCAGGCTACGGAGATCGAGACCTGAGTCTTGGGAGAGGGCCGTGGAGGGGGAGGAGGAGGAGGTCGACAAGGTTGAGGGCCGGAATGAGGCGTCTGTCGAGGAGGACATGTCGCAGGGGAGAACGGCAGGGCCAAAGGCATTTTCGTTGGCGTCGAGGAGGATGTTTGTCCCGTTTTCTTTGTAGTCGCTGGAGATGTGTCAAGAGGTCAGGAGGCGTTTGATGGGAAGTCAATGACAATAAGAATGCGGCCTTGAAGGCGTTTTATAACTTCAAGAGGGGATTTGGGGATTTGGACGTACTCTCGGGCGCAGCGATAAGGCTGCAGCGCCAGGATATTGGGCCGCGCGCATGTTTCGAGGTTGAAGGGCGACATGACGATGTTGGACACGTGGTGTGACGTGGGATTTGTGGTTTATGATGTGTAGTTTGCGATACGTGGTGTACGATACGTGGTATGCGACGCGTGGCTCGACGGATTGCTCAAAGGGGTTCTCGTAGCCGCAAAATCAAGGCGCGGAATACCTATGTGAGGAGGACGTTGTTAAGACGTGGATGCGAAGTGGTATTGCATGATGATGCAGATGCACGGAGCAATGTTTTGAGTACTAGGGGGGTCTAGTTTAGTCAACCCGTCCGTCTCGAAGTGTCTCGACGGGGGGCACACCGACCAGAACATACCACAGCGACCGGGAAAAAATAGAGTGACATAATATT
>SRQG01000227.1:0-46661 GCA_018360325.1 Claviceps aff. humidiphila group G2b | reverse complement strand
TTTCGTAGATAGATAGAGGAAAAAAAGAACCCAGTATAGATAGATAGATGTAGGCTACATCTATCTACTTCTACCACTCCGTCTACATCCGTAGATAGATGGACAACACTGGTATGACCGTGGTCCGTAAGGGCGAGTATCTTCGGTATATATGTACATACCTATCTATGTACCTAGGTCGTCGGGTGTGTACATACTCAAAAGTCGACGTCATTGTTGGTACGTACTCTGTACTGTACGTGGACAAGTGTACCTACCTGCGCAGTATGATCGCTTACCTATCAGTGACATCTACACCTACATCTACTCCGTACGTAGTACTGCTGCTACTGTAGGTAGGTCCAAGAGACTTCATTTCCTCACCGCTTTTCGTACAAAGTCAGGGCTGCCTAATTATGTATGTACATACTCCGTACCGTGATTCTTGTTGGACTCGGTGCGACTGGGGGGTGCGGAAAAGCAGGAAATTACCGTAGATTGGAAAAGACGGGGGAGCGTGGGGAAAACGGAACATTGGGAGGCTGGGCAAGTTAGGGGCCAAAGCTGTTCTTGTATAACCGGGCGCATGAAGAGCGTTTATACCGACCACTTCCGTAGCACGAGTATTTCCAATTGAAGAAATAATTGACTGCAACGGGAAATCAGGGTCAGATTTGCTGGCCAGTAACGACACATGTAGTTAGTTCTCTACGTTTAACAGGACAGGGGTCGCAAATGGTATACCTATCTCGGGTAGTCATGGTTCTTTTTGTTGTCTTTTTCCTGTTTCGTTTTCTGTCTCTGCTCTCTCTGTGGTCTCTGGAACCCTCTGAAACCCGCCCACCTCTTTCTACTATGTACATACCTCCTACCTTGGCAAGTCTCTGTGAGAGGCAAATGCCAAATGCCAACACGTACACAGGTTGCACCGCGCCTGCGTCTTTGATAGGAGGATGCTACTGATCCGGTCCGACGTCGAAGCTCAAAGCACCTTGGGTCATTTCATGTTACAAGCGTGATCAAACGCCATCGTGCAGCTAGCCAGAATGAAAAGAAAATACGCACATACATACCTCGTTACAACGTATATAGGTAGCTGCTATGTATGTGGTTAGGTACGTTATTAAACCCTTCAAGGGCTAAGGTTCCACGATCGTGTAGGTATCCTGTTACATATGGCCGCCAGGGGTGCGGATAGAGATACATACATACCTTGGTATGTAGGCCAAGTCGAGTTGCGTGTTCTTTGGCCTTGGTCCGTTTGAGCAAATGTAGTTCCTTTTATAAGGCTGGCCCTGGCCCTAGTGCATTCCTCGGCATCGCCTTTATTACTTCATTCGTGCATCGCTCGATACATAATTGCTTGCAACATCTTCCACCTCTGACTACTGAGTACTCCGTACGCAGTGCGCACATCGCACCATTTTCTGCCGCAGTGCCGTCGTGGCAACCCCGGTCGTTTCCATCTTGCTTGCATCGGGATTCGGGACATCGCAATATTGCAACAATTGCATCAATTCAAGGGCTGTCTGTGCCAGGAAGCCACTGTCAAGTCTCACGCCGCGTTAGTCCGCTCATGCCCCCGATGCCTCGACTCCCCGACCCCCCGGCAACACCTAGGTAGATCGCTTCCTCAGGAAAGAGTCCAAAGATGGCTGCGAGCTCGGCTCCAATTGAGTCTTGGCCATGCCGCTGGCCGCATCAAATAAGCCCATCGTCCCGACTTCCACTAGGGGTCCAATCACCGCTTGTCAGCTGTTGGGCATCGTACCATTGGCAAAGATCTCGTCCAAAGCTGTTTCGCGCCATGCAAAACTGCTGGTCCTCGCGGCTGGCACTCGCGGACGGGCGACGACTTTCACACCACACTCCAGTCGTCCATACTTATTCCAGTGCCATACTGATCTTTGCATTGTTAGAGCCTCACAGAGCGTGGATCAGCCTTGCATCGTACTGGCCTGCCTGAGATTGGCCCTCATCAGAGCATCAGAGACAGATTACGGCAGCCTGGGGCGGGACGAGGGCCTTTTTGGCATCACTGAGACTGCATGGCGTCTTTCGAAGTTGATCAGAAATTTCTAGGCAGGCTTGCCAGAGCTGTCGAGCACGACAATCCACTTCTCTCATCCATGCTCTTCAAGATCCTCGGTCTTTCGCTCAACCTCTCTGAACAGCTAGCTGCTGTCAAAAAGACACGGAAACCAGACCGTGTCACATCACTCTTTTTTCTGAAACGAGTACTACACATCTTATGGCTATCTCGTGAAGGATTGGTAATGCTGCAACAGTATGTCGTTCCTATGGTTGGCAACTACGTCGAATTGAAAGTCCTGGCCTATAAGTTACGCGCCAGTTTTCATCATGTCTTGGTCCTTTTCCACAACCAACCTCCCGTCACCACCATAGGACGCTGGACTCCCGAAGCAAGGGAGGCTGTCATGGCCTCAAAATTGGCCACTACAGAGCTGGGTATAGGGGCCGCAACGGTGGACGGTGACATGAATTCAACATGCTCGTCTGTACAGCCTACGCATCCTTTAGAGGGTGGTGGTACAGTCGGACCACCTCCAGGCTTTGAAGCGCACGTAGCCTTGTTGCCGCCGTCATTTATTTTGCCCGAGCAGGACTACCTCCCTCTGGCCCACCAGCACTTTCAAGAGGCCGCCAAACTTGCAGACGATTTGTTATGGGGCTCTCATTCCTTGCGTTTGTCGGTCAAGATAGAATACTCTGCCTTTCTCTACGAATGCGTTCGAGATGCCGATGCCAGCCGCAAACTAGCCAAAGATACGATAGCCGAGGTCTACGACGCGACAGAAGGCATGGACGATGACATGTTCAACGATGCTTGTGAGTTGGTCACGATTCTCGCCAAAATGATGAAGCGAGGACTCGCATCCTCAGAGAGTGCCACCACTGCGAACGGCAAAGTTGTGGAATCGAAGCCCGCTCGTGCGACCGAAACAAAGCAAACCATTCCCTATGGAATGGAGAACGCCATCTAACGAACGAACATAGTAAAAAGGGAAAACGTGGAACCGTTAACTTTTCTTGACAAGTGTAGAATTGAGATGTGGAAGGCATCGGTCTCTAACAGAAGCAAACCATCTCGTCTGACATGAATTGGTATGTCTATCTGTGGGCTTTGGCTCTCTCTTCTTCTCACGATCAGCTTGCGCATTTCTTGCGCGCATCGGAGGCAACGTCTCATCTTCTTGAGTATAGTCAGCGCCAAAGGGTCGCATATCAAGGGCCCACGGCGCATCTTGATTTTGCGGGCCTTACTAGAATACATATCATATCATCAGGCATGACTGAACAGTATATCACAAGAGCTGTGGAAATACACTGGACAACCGAGGCCCAATAAGAAAGCCGCAGTCTAACTCCGTATATGCTGTCCTCAAATCAGTATTTCTAAAATTTGGTACAACATGTACAATAGGAACGTTGAAACTCGAATGTGGTAACCCAAAAAGGGGCCTGCCTCGTGAAGGAACTGTGTAAACATACTTGACAAATTGAACATACATCAGACTCTTGCCTTTTTAAACAAATGCATCCTCTGAGCTTGAAAATGATCAGTCCACTTGCGAATCACTCGTAGTCTCTTTGCGCGTAAGTACGCCATTCAAGTATGATATAGAAAACACGCCAGCTGAACCTGAAAGCCTCGACACCTGCGGCCAGTGTGAATAAGCGTATGGGGGGGCCTACCTGTAGTGAATCAGTGAGAATGTGACCTTTTTGAATATAAGTGACTGCACCAGTGCCTGTCGAAGATGGAGACTACCATGACAGTCTACGAGGGAGACATACATCACCGTAAAGTTCGGCCAGTCCTAGCAAGGTAGCCATCAAAGACAACATCATAGCCTACCATCGCCATCTTCACCCCTCCAGCGCCCTCCCAACCAGCATCCGGGCCCGGTCGCTGAGGTCCATCTCCAGGGCCAACTTTCTGCCTTGCTCCGTCATCTTGGCCCATGTCTTGCCCAAGATGATCATCATTTTCTCCTCACTCACATGCTCCTTGGCCTCAAAGGCGTCCAATTGGTCGTCGAGAAACACCAGGCAGGCAACGTCCTCGAGGACCTGAGTTTCGTCGTCCGTAGTGAGACCTTCCTTTCGAATCAGCGCTGCGATACGCTCTCGCTCTCCGTCCGGTAGCGACAGCTGGCTTGGCTGAGATGCGAGCAGGCTGGAAACCTGAGATGCCGCTTGCGATTTTTGCCTGGCTCGCCAGCTGAGGTAGCCGGGACGGGTCATGGGAAAGGTAGACCGGGGCATTTCCCATCTTTAGGATGTTAGCCAGGCACAATACTGTCAAGGAGGGTCCTTCTGTGCTCTTTTTTTTTTGTCTGCTTCTATTCCTGGTCCTCCTTTTATTCATGTTCATCTTCTTGCTGTTGGTCTTCTCGCTCTCCATGATCATCACAACAAAACAGTACCAGCAGAAATAATTAACCTACATACCGGCGAAAGTGCTGCGCCCTACAAGCCACTTGCAGAGCCGGCGACGCGTTTGGACACCGACGCTCCAGCCATTTCGTCATTTTGAGCGCATAATGCAGCTCATAAGGCTCCGCACTGGAACCGTCAGGGCCGTCGACCTTGGTTGGATCCTCGGCGTGAGCTTGGTCAATGAGGCGCAGTGCCTGTTCATACGCAGGGGGAAGAGTTGTGAGTGATGGAGCCGCCATGGCAAATTGGAGATAAAAAGATGAAGTGAAACTGAAAATGCTGTCTTCGCTTGTTCTGGTGCAGTCGGCGTATTGACGTATTTTGGTCGGTTTGTTCAAGGACATGTGGCGTAAAGACCCGTGCTCATCGCAAGTATGGTTTCGTTGATGATGTGAGGTCTCAAGGACTGAGGACTCATCATACAGGTCGTTTTGCTTAAGTTCTGGATGAGTAAGCCCTTCATTTCGTGTGTCTGGCTTGAGTCTTCACTTGAGCCATGAACATGTGATGAGCCCACCGGCACCAAGTGACTACCCACCTCCTACCTAACCTACCTAGGTAGGTAGGTAGGTACAGGTACCTGGTACCTTACATCTCCACCCATTCGAATGGGCAGAGCAGACGACAGCAGATTACATGAGCGTCGTATCTCAATTTAGATCTTTCTGAACTGTTGGTATTGTTTCCCCGCGATGACAGAAGTAATTATCCCCCGAACCTCCATTCATCAAAGCCAAGACCCGGGCGTTGCTATTCCAGACCACCATCGTCTCGACACCAAAGTCCCACGCACATCCCACAAGCACTTCATAACGCAGGAAGAATCGCACACCGTGAGTGAGGGGCCTCATTCCACACCCTTGAACCGCAATGTAGGCAAATCCGCAATCGTACACGCAGTCCATGGCTCTATCCATCGCAACGCTTACACTGGGCGTCGCGACATCCCCGAATCATGTACACCCGTAGGCGAGTCATTTTCTGTCTCTGTGCTTGATGCAGGTTCTTCCCGCACACACAGCGAAGTAAATTACCGATTCCCGTGAGCCTCTACTCCATGGCGGCGAAGGTCAGCCCGACTCAGCCGTCGAGCGCTTATGGTGCACTACGTCTATGCTTTCATTATTGTTACCTCACATCATGGAGACAAGGGACTGGAGAATCTCGCTCGAAGGCTATACATAGTCGAACCACATTCATATGATAATAGCCCGCCGCGGACACGGCATGCCGCATACCTAATCAGTGATCCAAACTTGAAGCACCATTGCAGTGGACGAATGCCCCTCGTAATAAGCCAGGTCTTGCTCGATAACCGCTGATTTTGACAAAAATAGTATTGCGTTAGACTAGGGAAAAATATTTGAAAGACGGAGACATGAAGTCAATATCAAAATGAACAGCATTTGAACTTTTGCTATTTCCCCAGGAGCTAGAATTAACTTCATGAAAAGGCGTTCATAATATCGAGCTCTGCCTAACTGCGGGGCCTTTTGACAGGTAGGTTAGGTAGGTAGGTAGTCTGGTCATTGCCAAGCTCCAAACTTGACGCGAGCTAGACCAATCTATCGTCTCGTTCTACTATTTCGAAGCTCTATCGAAGCTGCCTGTTCGAGTGAATCTCTGCGCCTCTTGGATCTATGGCGGCGGCGGTTCCTTCTCCTGTCACACAGTTTCGCCTGCCGATTCTTCTTGGCCCGAATGCGCTGATACACGACATACGAGATTGCGGCCACGACAGCCAGGGCAGCTACCAGAAGAAGCGAAACCACCGCGCATTAGAGCTAAGTACATGTACTTGGAAGCGAGCCATTGGACTTGGATAGGAAAGCAAGGAACATTGTACATACCTATTCCCCCTAGCGCCGCACCCACAATCGACGTGGGAGATGCCAAGGATGCGGCCACAGGCGTTGTCGACGTTGACGAAAGTGGCGCATGAGTGTCTTGACTCGTAACCTCATTCCCAGCTACCGTTGTTGTCGTAAAGGAGAGACTTTCTGCCGTGCCAGACTTATCACCGACGCTAGTTCCTGAAGAAACGTGAGCTACCGTATCAGGGTGGTGTTCGGAGCTTGACGTTGACGTTGAAGTCGAAGTCGGGACCGAGGCTGACGCCGAAGTCGACGGAGAAGTGAACGATATTGATTCCAGCGTAGGAAGGTTCTGAATCGAAGATGTTGTAGTAAAACGATGAATCGTTTCCGTTCGCGTGTTCGAGGCACACAGAAATAGGGAGAATCCATTCAAGTTTGCATCTCCTGCGAATATATTTGTCTTACAATACGGGGCTGTCGAAGCAGCACTGCGATCAGATGTCAGTAGGATTTTCAATATATATTGACCTCAATCAGGATGTACCGAGAAAGAGATGAAGACAGGGTGTGTGTGTATGGAGAGCCACCAGACTGAAGCAGCCAAGTATTGAGGGCGTGAGCTGGATGCGTACACACCAGACCATGGTAGCGCTGCCCTCTTGATTATCGAGCTCACCCGCTGTCCCAAAGTTCCTATCCAGGCAAGTTGTCGCCAGGGTACATATTCCATCTTTTGGTATCCAGCAACATCCGACAAGACTATTGAGCGCGTCCTTGGCGCAACGTTGACCGATTTGGCAAGTCAAAGCATGCTCTGCCGCCGGGTTGTTCAGCCATTTACACAACTAGAAGTCAACGTACTCTGTTATTCCTACTACTTACCGGGGTTGCCGTCGATCCAGCCGCAAGTTTCCACTGTCGTTGCTCGACGTCGAGGTGGTGCTGTATTTGCCGGAGACATTTTGTCAAATCAATAAACTTTGCGTACTTTGGTAACGGATCCAAACATTGAATACGACGGCCCATTGGAAGCTTTTTAGTTCGACTTCGTAGCTTGAAGTTGATGGCTCTGTTATCCATTCAAGAAAGTGCGCAGTCTATAAGAGAGCCTGTCAAATGATCCAGATGAAGCTGAGCTTGTGTAAATCACAAATTCCTTGGGATCAGTACTGAAATATTGGCAAATCATTTGCTGGTTGCGTGGAGAGTTGGTCACATAAAGAAGCATTTGCTCATCAGGTTTGCTCAATGAGCAAACCTCCATTCATGACTGACACTCGGAGGCCTGATTGCGCAAGACCATGGTGCCACTAAACAGCACATCACGTTACGTCGTGATACGTTTTGCTCGGAACTGCATACGAGACTAATGTACCGCTGTGTAAAAAAACGGCTGGTCAGTGAATAGCGTCACGTAATACATGACATAGGCTTGGATTCAAGTGCCTCATTATATCATGGAGGGATACGTGGCTGGTACGGTAGCTCTTCGCAAGCGGCGCGGGAATGGTTTTATCACATACTGCGTGTTTGCTTTGCGCCGGACAAACCAGAAAACCAGACACTCTGCTCACACATCAGTATATTTGTATTCGAATGTACAACAGACTAGCAAGCAAGTCAAATAGGTACTCGATTGATCTTCTACCTCCAATGTGCACTGTATATTTCACGTGCCCACAAAACGGTCATTGAGCCACGGCAGGACGGATCTTGAACACCTGCACTGGCTTCAGAGCTCAGAGCAATGCGGGACGCCGGTTATGCTGTCCCTTTTGCTCGGCGGTGCTTGCAGCCCGTTTGACTACTGGCAGTCGGCGATCACCGATGGTGCAAATAGCGGCCGGATAAGACAAAGTCAAAGTATTCTATTCGGCAAGATCAATCATCACAACGGGAGGGAAATGTTGATACATTTAGAGCCCCTTCGTGTTACTGGAGCATAAACTGCGTGACGGCTGTTCCGATTCACTTATCGAGATGGGCGACTAACGAAAGTGATGTTCCGATTAGGAATAGGGTGTGATTCTTTTCGGACTGACGGTTGTGTCTAAGCGAGTGCTGAATCCCAGTGCTGATGAAGGAGTTTGCGCTTCATTTGTTTTATGCTTATTGACTACAGCCTGTTCATGAGGAGTCGAGGACGCTAAACCAATATGCACAATCTCTGGAATGGCTGTACTGTCAGCGATTCCGTTTCCCAGCTGAATTCGGACTCAAATCACGCGCTGCGGTCAGGCGAGAAATCGCGCGGGACGGGTGTGCCATCAGCGCTGTTCTCGGCTGCACTTCCTTACCTGTAAGAATGGAGGCCGATACGAAAGCAAACACGCTTAAAAAAAGGCAGGAACTGACGCTGTCAGAAGCATGTATGTGGTGGTCAACCGAGGGACACGGTGCAGCATTGGGCATCGAGTCATCGACCAGTGCTGCGACTGCTCCCAGCCGTTCGATGTCGAAGGCTTAAATAAGGCGGCCCTCGAAGTCAGGTTATTTGCTATAGCAGGACTAAGCAATAGCCTGCCTGGTTTGAGTCGAATTCTCGCTGCGGTGGGCACTGAGGGTCATTTGAGGCAGTAATTGGCGAGGATGAGTGATCGTTCGATCGACCGACTCTTGTCCGAAACATTCCACGAAAGAGGCCCCATCGTTGTGAGCTTGACTGCCTCGCTACCTCCTAGTGCTCAGACAAAGCCACCGAGCAGGAATTTTTCCTAGGTCGTTATTAGATTGAGACGCTTGGATATCGTTGCTCATAGCCGATGGGATTAGCAGCCACATATCTGAGGCAAGCTGAGTATCGAACGTGGAGGCATTTGCATATATTGGGGAGGTGTAGGTAGGCGTTGCCAGTTGGTTGGCAAGTGTCAAATCCAATTCCCTGATGTCGGTGCTAATAATAATGGTCTGGCAGCGACGCAGCGTACTATTCTGAATCAATACGCCATTGTCGTCAACTGACCTCCTGCGCGCTGGCAGCGCAGGACATGCAGCTTAGTGCGGTAGAAACAATGAACATCAGGATTCAGAAGTCGCGAACAATTATCGACTGGACCCCGGGAGCAAAATACCCCCGATGCTTGCCCGGGCGCCCGGGCTCCTTTGGCTTGTTTCGTCTCATAATCCGATCGACAAAGTACGTACACGGTACAGTTGTGTAAGAATATTCGTATGTGGCTGGGTGGTCAGCGTTACATTGACTTTTGCCTCGTCACTCTTTCCAACTCCCATCATGTCGGTACCTTTTCTTTCGACTCTCGCGTGTCTGACGTAACGACGTTTGATGCTCGCGCTTGCTTCGAGGCCGACTACGATGTATTAGATTATAGATAGTGAAGGGCAGAGGCATGCGATCCCGAAACTGGCTCGAGTGTGGTCGGTCTATCCCGCTGCGACTTGTGATTCTTGCTCACAGGCGCCGCCCAGAATTATAACTTGGCATTACCCGTCCGTTGATATGAGGTATGTACCTCATTCTGGACCAGATAGTGGCGCAGGAAGCCTCCCTCACAAGACTCAATGGCGAGGATTCGTTGCCAGCGCCTCTCCCATACCATACGGGTTGGTGCCACCGATTTCAGACATGGTCATCCTTTTGCATCCGAGCCCGAGAATAGAGGCAGCGGCGGCAACGGAGCACGCTGCACCATGCCTTGATGCCTCGTGCCTGTCAGCTGCATCAAATACCGTGAATCGTGATGGTCCAAGCCACTATCGGGGTTGAAAATAGGCACGAGCGATGGCTTGCTGGTACATGGCCAACTTACTCGTCTTTCCCATTTTCTATCACCTTTCTCTTAACTCTTGAACTCTTCGGAGGGCTTTGTCTCTCCCAGTACGTGCTCTCGTTTCAGCCATCATTGGCCAATGCATATTGCCTGCTTTGCACATTAGCTCGCCGAAAGTTGATGTGCTTGAGTCACTATCTGCACCCCTCGCCCATGTCCAGGCGCTTGGCGAGCCTAATTCGGTTGTCTTGATTCTTCCTGCATCTTTAACTGTTGACGAGAACACATACCCGTAAAGCCTGTGGGTAGAGAGCGCCGCGATGTGTGCTAAGTGTGCGATATCAGTGTCAATATTGACCAGCCCTTGCACCAACTCGACAACACCCGATCTATCTCCGTTGCCCGAGTCTGACATCATTACATCCATTCCAATAATTCGTTCGCAGCTGGACCGAATGATTTGCCTCCATGGCTTGGATCGAACAGGACTGGAAAATTGTGCTGTGATACCCTTCTTTGTCCCTATATATTTTCAATTCCTCGGCAGCCCCCTTTCCTTTGGCTGTAGTGTATAGTTTCATTCCTCTATGACACATGACCTCAAAAGGAAACGGGAGAGGATATTGTTGATCCAGTTGTTCTTCTGTGGCAACTCAAGAATCCTTTTCCCCTCAACGGCGATCTCTTCTTTTTTCCCCGGAGACACTCTGCCCACCATAGGAACGCCCTTTCCTCAGCGTAGTTCATATGAAAATCGCGTTCTAATCGGTCTTTACTCACGCGAGAGGAAGAGTTACTGGTAGACGAGAAGACACAGGAGTACACTTCCTTACTTAGCCGTGCTGCTCTGCTTGTCAGGAGCTGCAGAACCCATCCAAGATGCAGTGGTACTGCCAGAATGTAAGACCCTCGATCTATTCATATCTATAACGTAAGCACTATTAGTCTAACATGAGGGTTGCCTAGCCGTTCCAGGATGCAGAGCATGGGATAATTGCTTGGTTCTCGAAGTACCAAGCTTGCCAGCAATTTTTCGTCAATCACGCCCAACTGACCAAACCCGTTCAAGCCGTCGCAGCCCGTGTCAACGTTATGTTGCCGTCTGAACAACTGACGACTACCGATGACGCGACGCAGAAATGCTCCGAAATCAACTCGAACGTATCTCTACTACCGTATATCAGGCGTTTAGTAGTGACCGGATTCGACCACCCGGAAACTTTACAGATATTTTTTGGCGAAGATTGGAGGGATGGAGTCGGTTCCATCCATGAGAGAGAAAGGCGAAACTATTTGTTTGCCGCAAAAAGCGACCCTTGGCTCAAAGTCAAAGCGCAGTACGACATGGGAAACGGACAGACAGTCCCTTTCCTGCGACCGCTCAATAACGTCACGGAGCACGAGATTGTTTCTGCGGAATTAGCTTGGAGCGACTGGTTGGCAATGCAAGATTGGATGCTGGGCCCCAGAGCTCCTGAAGCAGATTAGCGAATTGGTCTAATTACCGACAACAAGGATGACCCCTTCCTTGGAAGTTGGAACAAGTCACATGAGCCTCGACACGAGCGCACTATAGTACGAACAGACTATATTTAAAGATCGACGGGGGCTACTATCCCACCTTCTCTCGTTTTTGTCGTCGTGTATTGAACACTATGATTGCTACATATTTGTACTTACTAGGCGGATAACGGCCGAGACGTAGATCCATCGCGGACGGGACAACAGAAACACAAATCCAAATAGATCAGGCCTCTAATGCAGTGCAATCTTGGGCAGTGCACAATGGTTGTACTCCTTTCCCAGAGGAGATGATGCATTGCAACTCTGGATGAGTGATTAGAGCAACTTGCACTTTTTCTCCCTCATTTTGCCACAGTTTGCCACGTGCTACGCGGCATCACATATGCACAAGACGAAGCCAACGTGATTGGGATCTCGTTTCCCTTTTCCCTATTAGGGATAAGGATGAGTTAGGTGAAAGAAAAACTCACCCACTATCAATCATAGTAAATGGACCGAGATATGGAGACTAGGATACAGAACAGATATAAGAAAAGAGAGAAACAAACTTATCATCCCATTCCCATGGCTGAGTTGAAAACTCCGCTCCCAGGGAAGATAGCCATCCACGGACTCCTGAGTCAAGGGCCCTTTCCTTTCCTTCCCTTGTTGAGCGGAGAACACAACATAGTTCTACCCTTGTGCGACAATAAAAAAAACGCTTGAGACTTTCAATGCCCAAGACTTGTCTTCCGATTCTTCTAGCTTTCTCCTCCGGCTTTCTTCCCATTTGCACAACATATGTACGCGGCGAGATGAGGAACGGGCAACTTCGACTTCCAAGGAAAATCTTGGAATCAAGGCAATGACGAGCAAAAATCATGCATCACCCCTATAAAAAAGAGGCCCCCCCATAGTGTTGAGCGCAGAGTGCAGGAAAAAGAACCATTATGGAAGAGATAGCGTGTCGTCATGTCCTTATTCCTCTCCGATGAGAATGCCCACCAAAACGCCGCAAAACCCCGTGGAGATATCTGGGGGAGGGTAGATACAAAGAATTTCAACCACAATTCTACCGCTCCCTCTTTCTCACTTTGTTGAACCTTGTCACCCTTCACTCTGAGTACAACCCGGATTGATTGTTTTTTTTTTGAACAAAGAGATGCACGGCAACATAAAAGTGCGAACTTGGTTTTGGTGTAACAGGGGAGAAACCAATAATGTGGTGTGATGGAGCATGGTGAATCCCGAAATTGGGGAGGGGCCGCGGATCTTTGGACCGCGGTCGGCAAATCGAGAGGCGCGTTGTTGTGTCTTAATTGAGAAATCCTTTGCAGGCTGCTGTGCCACACAGGCACGGAATACGATCCAAGCTACCAATTTCTCGTTCGAATTTGTAGTCATATGTTAATTCCTCGTCTGAGAGAAGATACCAGAGTCAGTAAGACACGTCCAAGTAGAAGGAGCAGGAAATCATTGAAAAACTTGCAATCGTGAGAGGCGCCTTTCTTCCATAAAATGCAGGGAAAGGATATTTGTTGGACTTACTCAGCGCAATATCACGGAGGGCATAGATGACGATCCTCTTGCTGCCTTCAACCTTGATAATCTTGGCTGTACAATTAGGCATGCAGCTGTGGTTGATGAATCGCGCAATGCCCCCCTTCTTGGTTGCGTCCACCACAGTATCGTCGTCAATACGAAATAGGTAACTGCTTCCAATGCCGCTCTTGAGATAGCGCTTCTCGCGGGTTTCCGCAATTTGCTGCCGCACTTCCTCGCCCACATATTCGATAATCATGTCATCCTTGTTGATATTCTCCATGGCGTACAAACCCCAGTTGTGAATGGCAGAGCGCGCAAACTTGACGGGCTTTTTCCGCTTTTTGAGCTGATTGAATTTGAACACATCCGAGTCTTGACCCAACGTCTTCTTCTGGTCGTTCAAGTCTGCAACATATCTGCGATTGGTCGCACGGTTCGCGCGTGAATTGCCCTTAGCGATCTTTTCTGCCGCCAGCTTCGCAGCTTCTGACGCCGCTGATGTGTTGTCCTTGCCATTCTTCTTGGAGTGAGCCTCGCGTTCTTGTCGTGCCTTCTGCACTTTGATGTGATGTGGCAGATACTTGGATTTCTCGGAATTGAGCATCTTCTTGACCCCTTCGGTGCGGGCACATCCAGTGGAATTTGGCACATAGTATCCTTCTATCTGCACAGGACGGTCCAGGGTTTCCGATGCTGTGTTGAGTTCTCGAACCCGATTGCGCTTCCAAAGCCAGAGTTCAGGATTACCGATGTCGCCAATGTCGAACTTCCTTTGCAGCTTGCTCAAGTCAGGCCGATCTTGAATACCAAGCGCAAGGTTTTGCAAGGAGCGAATATCGGGTTTGAATCCCTCAGGCAAGACCAGAGCTGCAGTAAGTGGTTCCTTGGAAAAGAATCGTTCGTCATATTTCCGATGTAATGCTGCTGCTTGAACAGTATGCTCCTCTTTCGACTCGGTAGGCAGGGCAGCGTCTTCAGCATGAGCCTCCTCATCTGCGACTGCCTTTTGTTGCCTCTTCAAAGCCTCATTCTCCTCGAACAACTGCTTCTTTGTCTTCTTCTTCGGTTTGAGTGGCTTTTTCTTTGCGCCCTTGAGGGCTTGGGGCGCGGGCGTTTCGGACCTGGAAATACTGCGTTCATCTTCTCCCACAAGGCCGAGTTCAGGAGTATCGGAAGTATGAAGACGGTCGTCTTCTAGGTCAACAATCTTGATCTTTAATGGGGGTTCCTTATTGGACTTCTTCTGTCGTTTCGAACCAATCTCGAGAGGAATTTCTGCTTTCCTTTTCTTGGACAATGAACGATCTGCTAACGCCACACTGGACTCTGTCATGGAGTCATCATCACGCGGAACCCAAGGAGTAGACTCGTCGTCCGTACTCATCCGGCTTGGAGGTCGAAACTCGGGGTCCTCAGTATCACGAACAGTCAGAGCTCTGGTGTATGTGTCGTCGTCTGACTCGGAGTCGCTGTCAAAGCTCTTGAGACGATAATGTAATGATCGAAAGGCGGACCGGGAAACAGACTGGCGTTGCCTTGAAAAAGGATCGACAAACGTGTCGCGATGACCCTTGGCTTTCACCTTCCGTATTCTAGGAAGCGACTTTGCTTCTAAGTGACCTGTCCGTCGCTCGATGGGGTCTGCTCCAGAGTTTGTTGTCTTTGTTTCGAGCTTCTTTCTACTTGTCTCTTCATCCTCATCCTCGTCAGCTTGATCAAGATTCAGCTTCCTTCTCTTCGCAAGATGATTCGCCGGATCCAAGAAATCGGAAAGACAAGGTGCCGCTACCTGCGTTCGGATATGCCTTATCAAGTGCTCTGTCATTTCCCTGCGAACGGCCTCCACAGCCTCGAAAACTGGATCAAAGTTCTTAGCTCTCTGTTTCTTTTCTTCTTCGAGGTCGGCTTCTTCCTCTCGACGACGTCGTTTCGACTCTTCAAGTTGCCGGCGCTCCGCATTACTCTGATTGTGACTCGCCGGTACTCTGTCCCTATCTCGCTCTTTGTCTCCTTCTTGAATGCGGGATGTTTCTCGTTGCAGAGGGGCATTTCGTTTATGATGAAGTTCGGGGCTGTGGGGGGGTCGCGGCAAGCAGAGCTGCATAGTCATGTCGTAATTGAAGAATTCAGTATGGTTTACGGCCCGATAGCATCTTTCTGCCTCGGATCTTCCGCTGTAAGAGTTTCGAAAAATGATGTAGAAGCCCGTGCGATCGAGTCGAATTTCTTCCAAGCCGTAATTCTTGAGTCGTTTCCTCATATGGGGCACAATGCTCGGCAGCACGGGAACATCTTCGGATGCGATAAAAATATAGGGATCGTTCGAAAGTTGCACAACAACGCTCTGAGGCTCCACAGCTGCTTGCAACCGCGATGATGGGGTGGTGATAGACGGCATAGGCGTTCCTGTTGACGTTATCGCCATTGTGGCTGGCAACCCTTTTTGCCTGTGGCCAGACATGGGTACTGCTATTGAACCCTTCGGCGCAACCGGCAGATGCCTCACAAAAGGAGTCGCAGAATGAACAAATTTGGGTCCCGTTGGTGGTGCTTTGTTCAAGGCCTGCTCTCGAGCTTCTTTCTCTTTGAGTTGTTTTTGTCGGTCCTTGTTCAGATGTTCTTCCAACATCAGCCGGCTCTTGCGACCCTCTGGGTCGAATTCTACCTTAACAACATCCGAGTCAATTTTGATGCCACGAGTTCGAACGGCACGACGTGCAGCATCAACTGCCGAGACGGGCGGCCGACCTGCACGTTTTGAATCGCGATACCGAATTGTCGCAAAGCCAAGATAACTGCCTGTGTCCGGGTGCATCTTATTACTGCTTTCCGCAATTTCTCCAAATGTCGCGAAGACAGCTGTGATCTTGTTGAACGGAGCCAAGGGATTATATCGCGTAACGAGGATCTGAGTTGGAGGACCGGGCCCAATCGACGTCTTCGGGTCATACGGATAAGGCTTGAGATTCTCAGGTGCCGGACGTAATCTTGCTTTTGGTAGATAGTAGTCGGTATTTATGTATCCAAGACGACCTCCAGCTTTCTGCAAGCGAGGATCTAGAGGGGGCGCGTCACCATCATCCTGTAAATCAATCAAAAGTTAGCCAAATTGCTTCACACTACTTCACAACGACGCGCCCCCTCTTCCCTCCACCCCTCTCTCGCGTTCCGCCTCTTGGGCCTTGATTATGCTCATTGAGAGGCGTCCGCAGCTGTAGAAATACATACTAGTCCAAATTCTTTATACACTGGCTTAGCCGATTTGCTAACGCCCTTATTGCGTACTCGATCGAGGACCGGATCGTAAGTACATTTCGTGCCCTTGACTGATAGCGACGGATCTCGTGCGGGAGGACGGTCGGCATGTCGAACCGACAAAGTTGTACCATTATATATTTCAGTGACAGCGAGATCACATGGTTGACTGGAGCCATGATCGGGTGTTGGTAAAGGAGGCATATCTGTCTTTGCATTCGGGGGACCCGGTGAGTAAGACGACGAGTCTCGGGGAGCAAGCGGGGTGGTGCTAGTGGAAAGATGGGACAATGAAGATGTCGTGTTCTGTCTCCGCGAGCTGCTAAATAGAGATGAGGCAGAGCTTGTGTGCGAGCTTGCTGACCCGACTGTGCTAGGTATATCTCCTTGAGGAATATCGTGATCGTCGCTTTGAGAGCGAGGGCCATCAGATACGATTGTGGACTGCGAAGGACGAGCGAAACCCGCAGTGTTCGCATCAAGCAGGCCAGAAGAAGGCTCTGGCTCAGTTTCGGCTGCAAGACTATTGCGCCTTGAGCGCTCGCGACCTGCCCGGCCCTGCGCGGCTTCTGCTCTCACTCTGGGAGCGTTGGGGAAGAACTGCGCAAAACTCACGCCGGGGGGCGGGCGAGTCATCGTGTCGATGCGCTCCGGTTATCGTTTGCACCGTGACCTGGTCATGATATCTCGCGTTCAAGCTCAGGCCATTCACGATACGAATACTTCTGTGGAAGATGCTGGTTGCCACACGCAATCTGGTACGCGCTTCGATTCGCTTGAGCCCACACGACCGGAAGATAAGATGGCGAGTAAGGTTAGGCGGTCGGCAGAATGGCGGCATTCACCAGTAGGGCAGCAGTGAATAGCCGATCGAAGTACCGACAGAAGGTTGGAGACAATGAACGCGATTGCTTAATAGCAGGTACCGCACGGGAGGACTGAGACGCGATGGGAAGATCGCGGGGAAAATATAAGGCATGAGAGTGTGAAGTTCAACAGCGCAGGTAACGCTGACTTCCCTTCAGGGATACTGACTGAGTTGTCTCCTTGGGTAATGGGTTGAAAGACAAGCCCACGGCCCACAACTACACAGCAGCCTCCACCGCTTTCAGGGATTGGCCTTGCGGGAGGACATTTCTCCGTCACCGTTCCCCATTTGATCCTGGCCAACGACGTAGATTGATTGCACTGCAAAAGAGAACTTCAGGTTTCATTTTTTAAGATACAACATGGAAAACTTGCGCCTATGAGTGTGTTTTGTCGGCATCTTCATTTCTACTGTAACATAGGCTTGTCTAAGTCTGTGTGAATGAATGCCAAGCCGGCATCGCAGCGACAAACGCTTTGCTGCACGCCGGGTGCTTGTGAACTAGGTATACATAGATGGAACAAAAGAAAAGAAAAAGGCCACATAATCCTGGATCGAAGCGTCACGACGCTGAATCATACCCTGACCCGAACTCCGAAACTCCAGCTTCCGGCCATCGTCAGACTAAATTGCCAGCTTCAATTCGAAGTCTTCTTCCTCGTCATCCGATGGAAAGAACGGCCTCTGGACTAGTGGCAAATCTTCATCATCTGCGTCATCAAATATGGACATGAATTGCGGCCTGCCTTGTCCTGTGTTGTCTGGAGCCGCCGCACGGAGTCGAGCAGAAGTATTGATGAGGTCTGAATTGGCTTGATTTGGCGGTGCAGGTCTGAGTGGCAACTGCTGTTTGGCAGCGTGGCTTGTACTTCGCATATGCACCATCGAGGATGCTGATCGACCTCTGTTGTATCCCAGGGTGGTCCGCGACGCGATCTCACCAGGGGACTTTCCGGAAGCACTGGGCGCTGTGACAACAGGCTTGGCAGTTTTGGTGCCAGCCATTATTGATGACAAGGATCTCTTTGTGGCATGCCTGTTAATCGGAAGAGGCCGTAAGGCACTGTGACTCTGCCTATCTGAATGGACTGCAAGAGCAGACGCCGCTCGTCGAGCAGAGATGGTGGACGCTTGCTTATGAGTAGCCGAGATTTCTGAGCTGGCTACCGAGACACTACCTGCCTCAGCAGGGCAGAAGGTCGAGCTCGTATTTTCGCTCACGTCTTCTGGATTCCAATCGAAAGCACCCATTTCCTGTAGATTCCGTTCCTCTGCGTTTTGCATAAGTGTTGCAATCTCATTATTGAACCTCTTCTCCATACGAGAAACACCATTCTCATCGACGGGATTATGGAAATGCTGATAATAACCTCTCAAAAAGTTCCTCCTCTTGAGACCGTTGAAAGTTAAGCCGTTCGGCGGAAGCACGTCCGACTCGTAGGGAAGTGGTGTCGGTCTCGGAGGAGCGTACTCGGGTATCGGCAGTTCGTCCTGGAGAGCCTCTGAGACATCAGGTTGTATGTTGAGTTTCACCGGCCGAAGATCAGCAGGCTGCTTTGTAAGCTTTCTTGAACTCGTTTGTCTCAACTGCGTTTTTTCGATCCCCCTCACAGTGTCCTTGGCCTCGCCGGTCTGAGCATTTCTTGCCTTTGCGTTCGTCGTCTTATTGCCCAGTGGTGCGCGCGAGCGGTTTTCTATCACGTATAGGTCAGTGAAGAAGTTGTTTGGATTTACACAAAGGGGTTCTCATACGCACCCATGGGGGTTACGGCTGGTTGAGGGCCGCCGGTTGCTTTGCCCAAAGCCAATTTGCCTGTTCCACCCAGTTTTGCGCCGCTTGGCAACCCACCCTTGCCTACGAAGATGTTTGGGGCATTCTCATCATTTCGGCCATGATTACCAGGGGTCTTGGGATATCGTGCACCTGGTGTTTTAGGTTGCTGTTTGATGGTAGCTGCATGCTGTTGACTATGCACCAGGTTCTCCACGTCGCGATGTGCTGCGAGCATCGCGGTTATCTCGTTGGTTATCGAAAATGCTGATTACGCGTTGTCGTGCTGCTACTAAACGATTTCACGTCGAACAAGATTGAAAAGATAGAAGAGTGATCCTGTATTGCTCATCTTCTGGAGAAATTAAGCTCATTAGATAACCTGGGATTCAGCTCTAGTTATAAGTAGTGCTGTTGGGGTCCCCCGGCCGAGAAACGTGTTTCACGCCGGTCATCAATCGTGTTGGCCAGGCAACCAATTATCATGACCTGTGCAACCGCCACAAGCCACAGGCGCCACTTTGGCGAAATGGAGGGTGCGCATCGTTGGAGGGGCGGCCATCCCCGCCCGTCTCCTTTCTTGACCCAATCATCAAACCTAAGAGCCATTGCAACCTGCAACACAACCACCATTCATCCGCAACCAAAAGACAACCACATCTTCATATTCTTGTGTTGGACAAGACATCATTACAATGGATCGCATCAAGGAGGTATGGCTTTGCTCTTCCATCTAGTGATCTGCACGGCCACCGCTCTCATTCCGTACCCCACCCAGCTCCTATGTAGAGGGGTAGACGACATGGCTAAACTTGGTATTAGAAAATGAACTCCCTCCGATTGGAGGCGGACGAAGCTGCTGCCAAGGTGGAAGAACTGCAGACTAAGGTCAAGTCCCTGGAACAAGAGAATCTGTCCAAGGAGCAGGAAATCACTTCCCTGCAGCACAAGAACAACTTGCTCGAGGGTGAGGTAGAAAAACTCGAGACCGCCATCAAGGACCACAAGAAGGTCGCCGATGAGGGTCAACAACACGGCACGCAGAATGAGACTCTTCAGAGACGACTCCAACTCCTTGAGGAAGAAGCCGAAGATGCCGACAAGACTTTGCGAGAAGCCAACGAGAAGTACGTACACGTCGAACGGCAGTCTGACATAATACATTCACTTCACATCACCGCCCCTTTGGTCCTTTGGTACCACTTCGTTCGTGTGACTAACACCCTTATCCTCTAGGCTTCGACAGACCGACGTCAAGGCAGGGCATTACGAGCGAAAAGTCCAGGCGCTTGAACAAGAACGCGATCAGTGGGAGCAGAAATACGAGGAGATGGCACAAAAGCACACAACCTTGCAAAAAGAGTTGGAGGAGCTCCAGAACGAGATTGGCAACATCTAATTATTCTAAACGTTTCGTAGAGAACTCAATCTCCGTTTAGGGCGCTGTTTTTTAAGCCAGCATGTGTTATTACGCCGAGCATAGCAATAGGTCGTCGCAGTGATCGTTCGCACGCTACACAATCCATCTTTGACAGGCACCAGCGATCTATCAAGTCGCTGTATGTGCAGAGCCTTCAAACAAACAGCTGCAGTTGTGTCTTCGCGGATACATAACTCTCCGGTCTCTGTTTTCTTTGTTGTTGGAGATCATATTCTCTTGTTCAATTGATAGCATAATGCTAGGGTCTTTGTGATTTTATCCTTTGCTTTCTATCAGTCAACTGTCGCACAAGCTTTGTTTCGTATCGAAATTTCTTCTTCTTCTTCTTTTGCCATGCCGGCTTCTTATCTTTGGCCTCTGCCTCTGCTTTTTGTCTTTCGGCCTCGGCCCTTTTTTGGCGAGCTAGTTCCTCCGCCTCCTCATCGAACTGGTCCGGCCTACTTAGACCATCTCTTGAAACAGAGACAGATTCAATCTTCACAGTAGTATACCGATCTTCATCAACGTACTCCTCCTCGTGGTCTACCATATCTAGATCTGGCTTGTCAGGGAAGCCATCCCATTCGTCTGATTCTTGTGTTTCCGTATCGCCATCCCCGTCGACATTGGCCGATATAGCTCCGGATTCTCGCAGTATCTTGTTCACAGATTCGACATGTTCAGCGACTTCTCGACGCCTTCCTTCTCTGATCTATTAATCGGTAAGTGTCAGCGAAAGGATGTTTTAGTGCATCGTTGATAATGCTGCGCACAGCGTTCGCCGCCATACCTGTTTTCGTGTTTCCAGTTTTTCCTCGCGGGCCCTCTTTGCAGCCTCCTCTTGCGCGTGCTTGATCCTTTGCAGCTTTCGCTTGTGGAATCCCGTCAAGTATTCTTCGCGAGCACCATCATCGAACGATATTTCTTCAATAGTCGATACAGTCTTTCGTTTCTTGTTTGGTGGAGGCAACGGACTTTTCTTGGGTCTGGGTTTGGCAAACATAATGCGCACGGGCGAGATTGCTCAAGAGACTTTTTTGCGCAGGTGTCAGCCTTCCAAAACTCTCATTCTATTGATGCTGTGGAAGAGAAACATTTTTTTTCTGTCTACGGAGTACCAGGTTCATGAACTTTGCTGCATGGAATTGGCTTTGGGCCCACTGTACGTCGTTCACCAAGGACACCAAGAGGTAAGTACATCGTCAGGTACCTTAGGTACCGACCTTGTATAAGCTACCTAGGTACATTATACATAGGTACCTCCTTCCTGATCCTATAGTGGAGCGCTAAGTTCAAGTAATAAGATGCCCCTTACATAATACAAAGAATGCCGTACGTCGTCACCCTGGTACATCGATTACGGAATTTAGTTGACTTCACTGCCAACACGAAAAGCTGGTGGCTATAGATCCCATCGCCGACCATGCGTGCCTACACTGTTACGGGCGCTCTGACGCTCATGAGCACAGCAGTCGCCTTTTCGGATTCTTCTCCGTGGGTTCTGCTGTCAACGTCTAAGTAAGCACGCTCTCTCCGTAACCTCCCCCTTCTGAAAGGTCACAATATCGGAAGACGACAAGCCTTCTTGCTAACTCGTCAGTCAGGATCGACCAAAGCCCCAGCGTGAACCAGATACAAACAAGTCCAGAAGCTATCGCATTCACCAAGAATTTTCTTAGCGAATGTCCCACCGATGAATATCTTATAGTGACACAGCCCGGTGTCCACGCAGCGGACTTCTGGAATCGGGACGGCTGTGCTATGCCACACCTCTGCGAAGCTGCGAAGGACGCTCGCGTGAAAGGCAAATACACCGTGGCCGAAGTTGTTGGAGATGTTACAGCTTCTGGATTTGTGCAGCATATCAAGGCATCATGCAACAAGAATGGAAAGGTGGCCAAGATTATTGAGCGCCCACTGGAGTCACTCTCAGGTGACAGGAGCCAAGCCCTCGGGACAAATGGTGAGCGCCTACATTATTAATGATGCATGAAAAAAAGCGATCGAGAGTGACTTACTGACTGGCTGACCTCTGTCTGGTAGATGCTTCGATTGCTCTCGACCTTGGCATGGTCTCTTCTGATAGTTATACCATTTTGTTCTACGCGACACCCAGAGAGCCATTATATGATTCCGAGTTCATTGAGCCGCTTCATATGGACGTTCGAAGAGACATCGACAACGCTCCCTCGCTTCATAGGGCGAACGAAACCGAGCGCGACACACGCCCTCTCTTTGAGAAGTACCAGTTTTTTACTCCAGGTATGATACTTCATGCCTGATATTCATATATACTGCGGGAAATTTCAATGATTCTAATTTTTTCATAGGTATTTTCATGGGAATTATTGTTGCACTTGTGCTTCTGTCTATCCTTGGCGCTGGTATTAAAGGTCTTGCTAGCCTGGAAGTCTCATACGGTGCATTTGACAAGGATATGGGCCCTGCAGCACAGAAAAAGCAGCAATAATAGTATGAATTACCAGAAAGACTTCCACGGGAGCTCTTATACCTGTACTGTAGCATATGCGCATTGAAACATGGAGTTATGGGCTGTTTTATGTATGAGGATATTGCCGCGGACTTTGGGATATTGACGTACAATCTAATTTGATGTATTCGACATCCCGCACACAACAGCCCACTTGTACCGAAGGAAAAAGCACCCGGAACATCGGAGGGCGATCCCAAGCTCGTTGCGTTGCCTCCATCTTTAGAGAAACAGGTGCACTCTTCGACTCCAAACACGCCAGCCGGACCCATCATCACAATCTGATATTGGGGCAATAGAGAAATTCAAGAAAAAAAGAAAAGGCATACAGCAGGAAAACACCCATCACCCGCGGTCTTATTTGCCACGCTCCATTGCCATGCCAGTACTTAAAAATGATTCCAATCGCATCCTCTTCAACAAAATGGCGAGGTAGGAAAAAGTATCACTTGCACCGCCCTTCTTCCCATTGAGTCATCGTTTAGACCAAATGACTCGGCAACAAGAAGTTGGCAATGCCCTCTTTGATATGATATTGATGACCACAGTTCCCGCATACCAATTTGCCCTCGGATATTTGCGTCTCCAGCAGCAAATGATGCAAGTCTCGCAGCATCGTCTCATTGGCTTCAAGCTCCTCTGCCGTGGGGGGCTGCTCTGGTAGGGCTGGGAAGCCAAGCTAATGGAGTCCGAAGCGTTAGCATAATCCAGGAACTGGCGATGCGATTTATTTGATGGTCGTCAAGCTGAATTAAGGAGGAATGGTGAAGAGTGCGGCAGATCTGAAGGGCAAAAAGAAAACATCCCCCACATGCTCTCGTATTTCAAGGATCGCATCATATTGCGCACCACCATCCTGCCACTCTGTATGCAGCTGCTCGAGTGAATGAACAACGAACTCGCCAGCAACTTGAGCCCGGACAATTCGCATCTTCTAATCTACGTACCTCGGAAGACGTAGTCCTCAACGCTGCCCAATCCAAGCGCGGGAGGACATTTATGATCATTTGTGGAACTAGCTCGATCTCGTCCTGCACCAGTTCGGCATCCTGTGGGTGCAGCGGGTAGGAATCGGAAGAGCTCTTGCATGCCTTTGCGGCGCACGTTAGGAAATTGAGACTGAGAACCTTCATCGTGTGGGAGAGATGATCGAGTGATGCTGTGCCGTCAAGGAAGGGGCTTTCCTGTGCGACTATAATTTGATCCCGGGTATGGCCCTCGTTGGAATTGTTTGTTCCTGCGAATTAATTGAGCACGAATGCGCATGTTACGGCGATTAGATGGGTTCAGCTGTGACTGCTGCTGGGTTTGCGCGACGCGTCTCGACTTCTTTCTTTTTTTCTTGAGATCTCAGATTGTACGGAGTACGGAGTACCCATATGCCGTCATGCAGGTCCACGTGGTAGTGGTACATACATACTCCGTAGTCCGTACAAGTTACAACTTACAACGCGGCAATTTTTATAATTAGCGTTATGTACGGAGTACCCGCGCCGGCAGTACGTACCTTTGTATATTAAGCACGCTTACAAGACTTCGGTGCAGTACATCAGTTTTGTTGAAGACGCACCAAGTACGCAAAGCAAGGCGCTGGCAAGGATCGAGCCCAAGAATGCTCAACGGTCAGATTTGTAACTTTGTAGTAACGGCACAAAGACTTTTTACCATAGCCAATGCACGCCGCTTTCCGTGAGATCTGTTCGAACTACAAGGCAGCATAACCTGCCGCTACATATTGATACATGTTCTACATAACATCGACGGAATAAACCTTCAAGCAATGACCTTTTCCTTGTCCAAGCTGAATTTGTCCTTGCTGGCAGATTTGCGCAGACGAACGTAGAACACAGCAGCAATGAGCACAAATCCAAAGACAGAAACCTTGCGTATAGTCGACATTCTCTCCGAGGCACTGGCTACGAAAGTCGCATCGCTCTCAATGGGTGCGACGCCGGCGGCCCAGCCAGCCGAGCCATAGAGGCCTGAGTCAAATCCCACACGCATCAGCACACCGACAATTGGGTGGAAATTTCCGTGTGAAGAGCCGCAAAAGGATCTCAAAGTTCGACATGAATACCTTCGGAAGGAACCTCCAGCTCGCCGCTCTTAGCAATGTTGACCGACTCTACAGGCTTGTCGCCCGCAGCGGTCGCAGTGTTCTCGATCTTCTCAATAATTTCGTAGCCCTCAAGGACTTCACCGAACACGACGTGCCGACCATCAAGCCAGCTATTGTCCAAGTATTAGCAGTGAGCTCCGAGATGTACTCCCCCCTCAAGATCTTGTGTAAAGATATGATGACGGCGGCGACAGGACTTACGAGGTAATGACGGTGGTAATGAAGAACTGAGAGCCATTGGTGTCGGGACCGGCGTTGGCCATGGAAAGGAGACCCTTCTTGGTGTGCTGGAGCTTGAAGTTCTCATCTGCAAACTTGGCGCCGTAGACTACAATGAACCGCAACTTTAGTCATGTTGTCCTGACACGGGGCTTCCATTCACTGAGCGTAACAGTGCGGCATCAACCAAACTTACTGGACTTGCCACCGGTGCCGTCACCCTTGGTAAAGTCACCGCCCTGAATCATAAACTGTTTGATGACGCGGTGGAAGACTGAGCCCTCATAACCGAATCCTTTCTCGCCAGTAGCTAGGGCACGGAAGTTCTCGGTAGTCTTGGGAACAGTCTTTCCGTAAAGTCCCATCACCACGCGGCCCAATGGCTTGCCACCTTGCTCAATGTCAAAAAAGACCTTGTGAGTGATCTTGGGACCCTTCGCGGCCTCAGCGGTCTGAGAGAAGAGGACGAGACCGACTCCGATAAGGAGGGCAAAAGAGACGACAAGTCGCCTCAGATTGAACATGATGAAGACGTGAAGTGTATTTCCGAAGGATTCGAGAAGCAATTGAGCGGTCCTGAATAGAAAATCAGAAAGGATGCACTGCCTAATATTAAAGATGGCAAGATGAAAGAAGGTTGGTCGAAGCAAAGGGACACCTGTACCTAACTCAAAACGTCCACTGACACCATGTGCGGGGTGCCGCGCGCGATACGGAGTTTCCGCAGGTACATACCCCTGCAGATACCCCTGCAGGCTGTCCAGTGTCGACATTGGACAAGTACATACCTAGGTATGTATGTACTATAATGTACATACGGAGTATTATGTATATGGTACATTACACAACGGGACAAGGTACGTACCTAGGTTCTATTAGGTTAAGTACTCCGTACATACTCCCGTAAAATCCGTACTCTGTAGAGAGGTACATTATACCTAGGTTCCAAATACTGCATATGGGCCCCACTATGTATATACATATGTATGTACATACATATGTACTAGATCAACCGCAGTTTGTCCGGGTCCGTAATATGTACCGCCACAGGTTCCATTTTGGACCGCAAAGATGAGCACTTGTCCTCCGATTGAGAATACAGTCTGAAGCAACGAGTTGGTTTTCCAATGCCGGCAAAATGGTACGTACTAGACGCTTGAATTTCTCTCCCCATGAGGAGACGTACTCCATTCTCATTGCCTTACTGACTCTCACATAGGCGGTGTTCATCCACGGGGTCAATTTCAACGAGGCCAAGTTGGTCAAGGTACAAGAAGAAATTAATAGCCACTTCATAGTCGGCACCTTGCGACGAGACGCGACAAGCTGACAATCAACGATAGAAAGCCCTCGAGTCTTTTTATGCGCTAGGACCAGCAACGTCCGCCCGAATCATGGCGAAATTCTCGATTTATAAACTCGCCAAGGTCGGATCTCTTCCTCCCAGAACCGTGACGTCCCTGACTGCTGAATTATCACAAATGACGCTTGGCAACGATGCGAAGAAGATTGTTCAGGATAACATTCGAAGACTAAGGGATTGTGGGGCATATCGCGGTCGTCGTCACGCGTTGGGCATGCCGGTGCGCGGCCAACGTACACGGACGCAGACTGCCACTGCCAACAAGCTAAATAGGGTGGTCTCGTCGAGCTCTTCAGACCGTACGTAGCAGCTGATGAAGTGAAGAAGATCGCTCAGTCAGATTGAATTCAAGGAACCTGCTCTTTCGGGTGATGTGGCTAGAGTTTGGCACCAGCACGGGTGCTGTTTGCTAAACTGGAAGAAATAGAGTGTACATAAGTCTGTGCGATTACATGAAACGATACTTTCAACATGATGATCTGGAATCTCTGTGCCGCGAGTCGTGACTCATTGGGGTGCCATCGAAGGAATTTCGTCCTCCATGGCCGGGATATTTTCCGCCTTCATCCGCGCGGAAACAGCATCTACCTCATGCCACACGCGAAGCAAATTGCCACCAGCAATCTTGGCAGCGTCATGATCACTGACGCCAGCTCGCAGCAGTGCAGCAATTAAGTTGGGATACGCTGTGACATCTTTGAATCCCCGTGGCACTTCGAAAATGCCATCAAAGTCAGTACCGATACCCACGTGTTCAAAGCCAATAAGATTTCCGATATGCAAAATATGCTCGACAATTCGATCCAGAGTGGCGTTGGCGAGGTCGTCTTCGGGAAGGCCATTTTTGTTGCCGACATCTACGCATGAGATAAATCCAGGATTGACATTTACCATGACGATGGAGTTCCTCTTCTTGACCAGCTTCAGAACTTCGTTTTTTACGTTACGGGGATGTGGACAGATGCTGTAGGCAGAGCTGTGGGAGAAAATGATGGGCGCTTTAGAGCCGGACCAGCCATCTCTGCCACCCAGGACATCAATCATAGTATCCTCGCTGTGCTGCAGTATTAGAATCACGGAAACGCGATGGAGACAAAGCATGTTCAAAAGGCAACAACAACAACTTTACCTGACGTGTGCAAGGTCCACAATCATGCCAATGCGGTTCATCTCTTGGATCAGCTTCTGGCCCAATGGACTAACGCCATTCCATCGAGGTTCGGCTTTTCTTAATGGCTGCTCCAGTACGGCCGCATCAGCGAAATTGTTATGACAGTTATGCGTCAAGGTCGCATATCGCACTCCCAACTCGTGAAAGCGGCGTAGATTGGCAACCGAGTTGCCGATCTGATGAAGACCCTCGATACCCAGCGGTGAAATGAGCTTGCCAGCTTGAAACGCCGCTTTGGCACCGTTGCTCGTGATTCGTGAGGCAAAATCATGGGGATACGCCGCCATCACTCTATCCATGACATCAATCTGATCAAGAGTATACTGTACACCTAAGAGTCTTTCGTCAGCCACAAACGCTCTACAGGATGGGACGTTTAATACAATCTCGTCACTGGGAGGTGTGCAGCTTGCATACTTGGGGCAAGGTTGGCGTCAGAAAAGTCATCTCCCTTTTCCGGGCAAGGGGCAAAAACACTCCAGAAAGCACCACCGGATTGACCCTGTTTCAAGCGTAAGAGATCAACTTGGCCTGGCATAGTGCCGTTTTCAAATGACTGCTTCCACTCTTCATTCTCGACATGATTACGATAGAAGGCCCTCACAAAAATGGGCAAGTCGATGTGGCCGTCTTTATCAAAACAGTGACAAGTCAGACACTATTATTCCTCTAGCATGAACTCGATGAGCTGTAAAGGGGAAGAAAGAAAGAAGGAGAGACGAGACGAGACGAGACGAGACCCGAAGACACATAATAGCACAATTTACCAATGAGGGGGTTGTGCGCAAGGATCCGCCGAGCCCGTTGTTCAACAGTCATGGCTTTTTCGCACACACGATCCGCGAGAAGGGCGTAACATCGGCTTGCCGGTTTATGCAGCGCGCTGAAAATGAGCAAAGATGTGAAGAAACAGAAGATGAGGCGACATGAGCTGAGCCTCTGAGGGGATCGCTTTACGGCCCGGCCGGCTGCGGGTGTCTGGCCCGGAGTCAATGTGTCTGCTTTGTAGGAAGGCAAGACATCCTCAATTGACGCCATGGCGATGTTCTGCCGGGCTTAGGTCAGGATTGCTGAGGCTGGGGCTGCTGGCGAAGCTGGACGAGACCAAGGATAGAAGAAAGGAGCAGAAGAACGAGACAATGTGATAGCTAGCAAGCTATGCACTTGGGAAAAGAAGACGGCCGGGACTCCGGGAGTGAGGAACGGAATGCCATCGGGGATGACGTAGTTAAGTGAGCATCAAGATTCAAAGCGAAGCAGAAGCATTCACTGATGTCTAAAACTGGTTTAGTGATACTCTGTACTTGCGCAGGCTGTTTGGTGAACACTTGCTGCAGGTACATATGTAAGCACTACTCATACATACCTCTTAGATAAAGTGTTCAAGATAGGTAGGTATGTACGCGCGATTTACGAATTTCAAATTTGTGAAGGAGGGCATTTTCTAAGGTATGTACCCATGTACCTATGTAGGTAGGTACATACTCCGTACAGACCGTACAGATGCCGGTACGCCGGGGTGGATCAAAGTGCTGAGCGCAGAAGCAGCGCGTCTCGGCAGCCCCAGGCCTCTAAGGACAGGTATATAGGGCGTGATGCAGCATGGAACTCATGGAGTTTTACATGTAAGTCGTAACAACACTACCTTGTATGTACAGTATGCTGCATGCACATTACTCAACTTCTCAAGTTAAATATGGGCGAGTGATGACACACAAGTTACAACGGGCGTTTGACAGGTGTGACTTGACTTGTGTTCCTGAATCCTGGCACTGCCAAGTCGCGCGCCCCACCGGCTCAGGCCCGTCGAGTTATAACACGAGGCGCGCCGTCGAAGCCCGTTGAGCCCAGCCTGCAACGTCACTGGTCACTGGTCCCCGGAAAGCCCCTTTGCGCTCGACTGTGCGGTCTGTGCTATGTCCCCGCAGCCAACCAGTCCAGCCGACAGACTAACAAACTGACCAACCGACCAACCAGAACGGGCTTGGACATAGGCGCATTTCTCCCGTCTGTTTGTACATGACTAACCGCACTGCGATTCTTTTTCCTTCATTAGATTTCATTGCTTGTTCCTGCGACAATTGTATTTTACTGATCAACGCTGAGGAGCTTGACTTTCACGTGCGTTCCAGACTCAGCACACGTCGATTTTTCCAGACACCAGCCTGAAGTAACCAGTCCCCTTCGTCTCGAGGCCACGAATTCGAATTCAAAACTCAACCAGACCACGACTTTCGATAGCCGACAACATATCTCTTTTCAACTCGTCTAGCCCCCAACAGAATTACAACGATCGATAACAGGAAGGTGGTCGATTTTTAGTGTGGGCGACCGTTCTCTACATATATTGCTTGCAGGTGTAGAGTGTGCGACGCCGCGGTAGCCTCTCAATATGCCCGGCTTCGCGGACTCCTTCTGGTCGGGCGATTATGCTGCAGGTTGGTCCTACTCATATCATTTCAGTCTTCCTGTTCCAGTCGCCCCTGTCTTTTGAGTCTGTCCTTCTTTCTCGGGCTTTCCTTGGCAAGCCGGCGTCTCACATCGTAACTGACATAGCCCTGTAGGACTTGGAGTCCTGTTCGGGAAGCTCCAGCAAGGTGTCATTGAAAATCGACAAATTCTCACATTGGCTAGATTACGTGCGGAAGCCGAAGAAACTTATGGACAGCGGTTGTCTGATATTGCGCCGGCCGTGGACAAGATCAATGGCGGATTCCTACGAGACGATGGCGCCACTGTTCGGAAGGTGAGTTTTCTCCTGCCTCCAGTCTTTGAAAGATGCATGGCCCCATAGTGCCTTCGTTTTGACTTCAGTGGCGAACTCGGAACTAATGAGAGTATTTCTTCCCTATTTGCAGGCCTACGACGGTATGCGCATTGAAATGCAAGATGCTGCGCGAAGTCATCAGCGAATCGCACAGAATATACGGGACTTGGTAGTGAACCCGTTCTCTCGTTGGTGCGACGCCCACGAGTCCCGTGTTCAGGATTCGCAAGACCAACTACAAGTCCGCATCAAGGCGCATGATCGACAGGCCGACATCGTGCGGAAACTGCGCTCAAATTACTTCAACAAGTGTCGGCTCGTTGAAGACTTGGAGGAAGAAAACAAATTAGGTTTTCGCGATCCCGAGACTAGCCCTCCAGCTACCCAGTCCAATATCCCTGAAATCAAGGTTCAGATTTTGAAAGAAGAAGATGTGTCTGATGAGGAGGAACTATTCGAAATTGGTGACCAAGTATACCAACCTGAACCGCTCAAGAAGATTCTCTCTGAAATGCTCTCTACCATCAAGATGGGCGAAACAAAAGTTCCTATTCTGGGCACATATTTGAACACTTCAGCAGGCTCGGATATCGTCGAGTATCTTCAGCGGAGCATGGCGATTACAACTGTGAGCTATGCTGAGCGCATAGGCCAGGACCTTATCACCAACGGCTTTTTGAGGCTTATTGGCAACGTGGGAAATTCATTCGCCAACAGTTCAAAGATGTTCTACCAGTGGCGACCGAAATCATTCAAATTCGCTGGACTGCCAGAGAAGAAACTTAACAGAGCTTTCTCGCTCCCAGTCAGCGGCTCAGACGCCGGTTCAGATTCACCCATGGTCGGTACTGTCAGCGAGTATCTTGCCAACTGGAACGTACTGGGCAGTAGAGATCCCAACGAGACTCCGTCCATGAGACTTCACCGCGAGGCCCGTGAAGCCGACGACAAGTACAAGGTTGCGGTCCGAAAATTAGACCAGCTACGGTGCGATTTGGAAGAAGCTATCTTTCTGCATCTCAAATTCCTTGAACGTTGCGAGCTAGATCGATTAAAGGCCATCAAAACTGTCGTCCTCGACTTTTCTGGCACGATTGGAAACGTGATCCCTAGCTTGCAATCGACCGTGGACAAGATGGTTCTGTTTCAAGAAACGGTGCAGCCTGCAAACGACTTGCGATATCTTTTGGAGAATTATCGCACCGGCAGCTTTTTGCCCAAGGTGGTGGTGTATGAGAATTACTACAACAAGGTTGACGAGCAAACCTTTGGTGTTGATCTCGAAGCGCGTGCCCGAGTCGACAAGAAGCGTGTGCCGGTCATCGTGACGACGATACTGACATATCTTGACCATCATTATCCAGATCTAGAAGGTGATGAGGCTCGCAGAGGTGTCTGGCTCGTGGATGTACCCCTGGCCCAAATTCACAAACTGCGAGCAAAGGTGAATGATGGAAAGCCACTTTCGCCAGAGGTCTTTGAAGAGTTCGATGTACCCACCGTTGCCGGATTATTGAAACTGTACTTTTTGGAACTTCCCGGTGAGTCTGACGGCACAGCCAAGCACAAGGAAGCTTTCTTTCGCTGAAAAGCCGAACATGCCAATGGGCTGGATAAACAACGCTAACGTATCACATCAATTCTCAGATTCTCTTGTCAGCGCACATGTGTATGAAATTATTCGTACCATCTACACCACGCCCACGGCAGATGCGACAGAGACGTCCCGAGTAGCCGTCCTTCAGCAGACGCTGTCGCAGTTGCGACTGACTAACATTGCGACTCTGGACGCTTGCATGAACCACTTTACTCGCCTCATTGACCTCACATCGGCCGACGAAGAGTATGTGGCAACTTTGGCATCCTCTCTGGCACCATGCATCCTGCGGCCTCGAATCGAGACATCACTCACTCTGGAGGAGAAGCATGCAGCGCGCCTCGTGCGGGATCTCTTTGCGTACAAAGAAGCCATCTTCAGCGAGCTCAAGCGCATGTCCACCTTAAACCACTCATCCTCCAACAGCGGCACACGGCCCCGCGCGATCAGCACCGATGAAAGCAATAGGAAAGCGCTCATGGAGGAACGTAACCGTGCTCTGCTGGAAAAAGCCAGAAGCCGAGCGACCAGCCCAGCACCCGGTCCTCGGGGCCACCGCCGCGACAGAAGCAGCTGTGGGCCTGAAACCCGTTTTCCCATCCAGACCAGTCCAACGTCGTCGGCCGAAAGAAACCGAGTCAGCATGGGCGGTATAGGCAGTATCGAAAGCCGATTTAAACGAACGTCTTTGGAAGTCCCAGGTTCTGAGAGCGGAACCGTTTCCGAAGCCGTCAATGGCTCTCCTCCAAAAAGCAAAGCAAACGACAGTGATGCCGATAAGCGAGACAGCGGCAGTCGTGTCGGCACCAAGTTTGTCGGCGGCAAGAGGGTGCCAAGTACACCTCCATCAGACGGCACGCTTACGCGAGGGGTGACTCTCGAGGACAAGCCCATGGATGATTAGTAAACGAACATGAATCTTGCGCACTCTCACACGCACACGCACACACATATATACTTATATATATCCCATGCCCTTCTTTCATTTGTTTCCTTGTATTCTTGTCTCGGGTTCTTCTTTTGTATCCCTACTGTTCAATTCCATCCGTTACGTGCAGCAAATTACATCCAGAAGCTCGTTTCATATTTCATCTTCGATTTTGTCTGTCTGCGACGTGCGCCGTATTCGGCTTGCTCGCGAAGTATACCAATTGATGTGAAGAGTGATTTTGATTTTCAGGCGTGCAGTCATGGAGAACAAATATGAACAGAGGGCGGTTCAGTTTCGTGGAATGCCTCGCCGGCAGCTTCTATCTCCCCCATTCCCCCGGCCTTTTTCTCACCCTCTGTCTCCTTCTTGTTTCTTGGACCTTCCTACACTTTGCGCATTTGGCATGGACTGCCTGCAAATGTTTGATGGTTTGTCATCATCATGTATGTATGTACGGGGGCGTAGGGGAATGCTAATGGGGGTATGAAGTATACGCAAGCAATCTTAAGTACAGCAAGACACTGGAGTGAGAACACAGATATATAGCATATCATCTATGACGCTTACGAAGGTAGATTTCTTCTTCATCAAACATGATGCCAATGTGCGGTGCTATGCGGTGCTATGTGTGCCATGCCGTCCATCGCAGTTCTGACAACTTCTGTGCCCCTCCCTGCCGTACCTACTCGTGTCGTGCTTGCGTCTAAGGATTCATCTTCATATCCAAAAAAATCAAAACAGAAAATCGAATAATCTGATGCAGCTGAGCTTCAATTGGCCATAAATCATTACGAAAAAAAATCTCAGGTAATCCAAGGTCGTGCCTCTTCTACGTAACGTGGCTAACTAATAGCGAACATCCTCGCGTCAACGATACCTAGCCGATACACTCCAGGCTCCCGGGCAAGGGGAATTCCATGATCCATTGCCTCACTAGCCCTTTATGCCCATTGACAGCCGAAGCCACCCTTCACAGTGCACACACACACCCGGACAAAAAATGGGATACCTAGGTAGTTAGTGTTATATTCTCAACATCTCATTGTAGTCTCAAGCCCGTAATCGCGACTTGCGACTGAGCAATACACTATTACCTGATTACGTGCGACAGAGCCCATTGCATATCTGTACCTCGTTCTCTGAACGATTAGAACATACGCTTCAAGTCACACTACCTACACAGCCTCACAGAATTACAGAGGCTCGTGAGTCGTTCGGATCCTTCGACGAAGCACCAGTGGCAGTATGATTATGAGGATAATGTGCACGAGGCGGTAAGCTCCTTGGAGCGTGACTTAGGCAGTCTATATTGCGCGTAAAGCTATCCTAGAGAGGGCGTCATAGGATATCTTGGTTCGAAGGATACACCTTGGGAGATGGTGGTCGAAGAAACGAGCACACTGAAGTATACCAAAATGACAACCTAAGCGTGGGTATCCGTGGCGCCCAACCCTTCACGGCGATATTATCTGCAACTACTCCTACTCCTCAATCTCAGCTAGTCTCTTGCTCTTCTTCTTCTTCATCTTGTTCTTGATAATTTTGGGCGCTAGTACCACATCATTGTTCGCCGTGCTACTTGTCGAATGAGATTCTACCGCAGAATGACCTGCCACCGATTCGCCACCCTCGCCGCCGTCGTCAGCAGGTGATTCTCCAAGAGGTGTCGGGCCTTGGCCTTCTTCCACGGTCACCTTCTTCTTTGGCTTCTTTTTCTTAGGTTTGACCTCCTCTTGGGTCGCCGCGCTTGCGTTGCTGTCGTCAACCTTCTTTTTCGTGGTCTTCTTCTTCTTCTTCTTGATCACTGTCCCCGCTGCGTCGACTCCCTGCGCAATCTGAATGCGCTCGTTAGCGCGCTGCATTTCCAACCGCAGTCTCTCCACTTCCTTCATTGCTTGCTGCATCTCTGCTTCTTCGCGCTGTTGCTGCTCATAATCGAAGCCGTTGGCGGGCGTGCCTTCGAGGCTGAAAGACCCAATGTGACTGGAGTCTACTTGTAATAGAGACTGCTTAGTTTTTCTTCTGTTCCTCGAAATGGCAACGCTGTCCGAGTTGTTATTTTCTGAGTCGTACTGCCGACTACTATTGTTGCCGCCGCCTTCCAGAGTCTCGTCGCTAGCAATGACTATTCTTTGTTTTGGCTTGACTTGACGCTTGGGGCTTGCTTGAACGGCTGGACCGGCCAAATTGTCGAGGTCGAGTTTCATGATTGGTATTGAGTCAATATCGAGATCTGGTCCGTTGCTGCTTTGAAGAATGTTGTGGATTGGCGTGGACGTTCGCGCTATGTCCTTACTGCCGCTGCTGGCGATGTAGAACGGATCGTCCTTATTTTTCTCCAGCCTCTCTGCTTTGCGTCGCGCGATGATGTCTGCATCGAGATAGCTATCCTCGCTTGGCTGTTGCTGTTGATACGAACCAGCCATCGTCTCTTCTTGTTCAGCTGGCCCCGCTAGCCTGCTGATGGCGGTCGCTGAGGACGAGATCGCCGTGGGAGCCGGTCGCTGATGGTAGTATATCTGAAATTCATCCGACTCATTCGTATCCAAGGTGGTAAGATCAGCAGCGTCGGCGGCAGAGAGTAAATCCTTCAAGTTGGAATGAATGGCTTCGTCGAGATCCAGACCATCGGGAACAGGCACGTTGCGCTGTGCGCCTTGCGCAACCGAGTTGAGTTCCCAGCCCGTGAACAGCGAAGGGATTGCCTGTGTCAAAAGTAAGGGAGGGTCTTGAGGGGCCTCATCTGTCGATGCGGGCTGCCCTGAAGCAGCTTCTGCCGTGAGTTTCAACAGCTCCACGAACTCAACAGCCCGTTCTTGGACTTCCAGGTTCGGATGTAAAGCAAGCGGCTCTGCCACGTGGAGGATACGAGCCAAAAGGAGCGATATACGGGTTTTACGCTCTGGCGTCCATGGCTGCGTTTCATCACCGGCAATGTAGGCGAAAATTTTGGCAATCGTGAGCAGTGACGTCGCGCATACTTCTGGTCGGGCGGCGCGCGTGACTAATTGAAGCATACTGTTCAAAGTGCTATCGGGGTCTTGGAGCAAATTCGCATATTCCCCAAGAATCCAAGCCACTGACTTGAGAGCTCCCGATGTCACCTTGTGGCTACTGGGCGTATCTGCGTTCAGTTGCGCAACAATGCTGTAGCCTGCTCGCACTGCTGTTGATCTCATCGCTCTGACTTTGACGGCCACATTCCGCAGCTCGTCCCCAATCCTCTCTGCTACGTCACTAGATGACAACGACCATGGTCGCGAAGGAGCAGTTGATGAGACATCAGCCATGGAATCAAACTGCCGAGGAACTGGCGCTGTGCGAACCAGCTGAGTCAACACATCAATGTACCAATCGAAGTCTAGGACGTTGGCATAGTTGTCCTTGGAGCACATGAACAGTATTCGTCTGACGAGGTCAAGCCTGTAGTCTTCGGGAAGTGGTGGTGCCTGGCTTTCCATTCTACTCTTAGAATCCAAATTGTCCGCTGGTGGTGACTCGCCATCCGACTCGGAGCTAGATTCCGCAGATGTTCCTCCTGCACGTTTCTGATCGTTGCTGAGCGCTGATGATGATTTGAGTTGTTTCATCAAACGACTGACCACGGGCACCAAGTTTTCGCCCGAGACCATCCCTTGCACGAGATCAAGAGCCTGTATCCTGATCGTGATGTCTGGGCTGTCGATACACTCCAAGATGACATCTTCCTGCTGGGCTACAAGATGTGGGTGGGTCACCACGATCTTGTTAAATGCCATCAGGGCCACATATCTGACTTTAGCCCAGAGGAAGGTAGTGTTAGCCAGGGCTGTTCCATACTATTCCGTAGTGGACAAGGCAAAAAATGAATTGAAACTTACGATTGGGATCACCGCTCATCATGACCATCCCTCGAAGCTTGTTCACGCACAGCGTGGCAATCTCATCAGTATCGGTTGGATCGTCTGTGCTTCCCAAGATGCCGCCTTGAATGATGCCGTTGATACATTCGTACAACAAGGACATTGCTGGAGTAGTCGCTATTATATTTGTTAAAGGAGGTAGCAACTTCCTGACGAGGCGCGGTTCTAGGGGTGTCAAAGTCGCGAACTTCGGGCCGACCAGTCAGTCAGCCATGTACTAGATTGGTTTCAAGATGTAGCATGCGAGCACAACGCCTTCCCGGACGTACCAATTTAATGAGTTTGATGGCCATCCAGTTGTTGCCCCCTTCTACCAGTAATTCGAACAAGCGCGGCGCGAGGGGAAGGAAGTCATGCGCCCTGCGCCACCCCAGTTCACACACCACGTTCACAATCGCCGCCGTCACGCTCGGATCTTCGTTCGGATCCATCAAACGTTCCTTGATTTTAGGCCATGCTGCTCTCAACGCTTCCGGATACACCAGAGCCAGTCTGTATAGTGTAACCAAGGTCTTTTTGCGAATATTCGACTGACTGTGCCCTAATCGAGGAAGAAGGTCGGCTAGAGTAGAAAGCGCCAAAGAAGGCGTGATGACATGCGGAAGCGTAGCGATTGGAAGAAATATGACCGTAGGAGTTGACGATGCAAGATCCTATAATTCACACACGCATCAGTCCTGCCGGCGGTTGAACCCCAAAAAACAACAGTGACGACCCAATGTGCCTGTACTCACCTTTTTCAACAAGTTGGTGGCCAGCATGAGCACCTCCGTGTCAGGTCGGAAACTCTGTACCGCACCCAAGTATCCCACCCGCTTCTGATGATACTTGGGCGACGACATGACTTCGAGAACATGGAACGAAGCCCAAGACATGTCATACCCGAGCATTTCGAGATATACGAGCTTCAGGAGCGCCGTCGCCTTGACATCTATAGTTATCCAGACAAGGAAGAGTGAGAGTCCATTGTTAGCATTCTTCAGGCTCCTCTGTATAGAGATTTACGCCACTATCTCCTTTCTCTAGCATGCGCGCCGTTCGTAGCAGGGATTTACACGCACCCATGTCCTGACTGCGAACTTCGGTGCGACATTCTTTCAAGTTCTTCTGGATGTATTCCTTCTCGCTTCCCTTATGATTCCGCAGCCCTCGAATGAGGTCGTAAAGCGACTTTTCGAACCTGCCTCACTGTTATCAGCCCTGATTCCAAAGTATATCCGCAGCAAAAAGCACCGTTCCCTTTGCTGCGACGAGCATGGGATTGTTCGTCTTACATGATGCCCAGCTTGGTATGCCCCGCGCGTGGGGCTACTCCAGCTCGAGTCCCCGATGCGAGCGAGCCTCAATTCGTATAGGTGGCCTGCTTTTTCAAAGCTATGATTTGTGCGCGACGAAGGATTGAGCTGTTTGGGACATTGTGCGCCGTGGTGATCCGCCGCGGTACGCTGAGTGTGTCGCGAGTCGTGACGTGACGTGCGGTTTGAAACTCGAGGAGATGACGGGTGGTGAGCACGCGGCGGGACATTGCACATTGGGTGGAGACAAGGAACGTTTCCAACTTTCTAATAACATTGGGCAGCAGAAGGGACGAACGAACCATGGACCGGGAGCTCCCGGCTGCGAGGGGTCCATGACTCCATGTCCATCGTTTCCTCTAATAAGACGGAAGAAAAAACGGCCGTCCTGACCAGAAAATATTAGACAAAAAACACCAAAAAAATCTCAGCATGTCTCTCCGAACCGCAATCTCTCCATCGCCTTTTCGAGCCATCCACCGCGCACTGCCCCAGAGCCGCCTTTCATCTCGCCATCACCACCCATTCCTATTCAATCAAAACCGCTTCTTCGGCGGGCCATCCACCTGGACCGCCAGCCGCACCCTCCCCTACGCGCAAGAACAGGTCTACAAGCTCATCGCCGACATAGACGCCTACTCAAGCTTCATCCCTTACTGCACGCGCTCCCGCGTCACACAATGGTCCCCACCTGATGAACACGGCCAAACCTGGCCGGTCGAGGCAGATCTCCACGTCGGATACAAGGGCTTCGAGGAGGTTTTCACGAGCCAGGTGCGCTGCGTGCCGAATCAGCTGATTAGAGCTTTCAAAGGAGATGCTGCTTCTGCGAAAGTCAAGGGCGCATCGTCTGTGTTGAAAAGCATTGTTACGGAATGGCAAGTGAGGCCAGTCTTGGCGCATGAGACCAGCCCGTCGTCGATATCTTCGCCCAAAACCCAGGTCTCATTGACGATAACATACGAGTTTGCGAATCCTTTATATATGGCTGTCACTTCAGTCGTTTCGAACGAGGTGGCAGAGATGTTGGCGGAGGCGTTTCAGAAACGGGTCGTGGAACAACTGGGCAGACCGCGAAGTCCGTGAAGGGATATGAAAAGATATAAACATGAATGAGAATATGAACTAAGCTACAAGTGGCTCGTCGGGTGGCCGGATCATTTGAAGTAATATGCAGGAGGAGAAAGGCGTTGCTATTTTTCATGTAAAATATCCAATAATATGTACGCATCTTGACCGGCGTTGGAAAGATAGAGGCATATCGGCGTGACAGGCAGTGCAAGAGCTTGCACTTCCATGTTCGATTTTGAAAGGATTTGAATAGAGTAGTAACTGGAATTAGAGATAGAAGTTATACATACAATCATGGCGTCGTTTGATATACGGAAAGATGCAAGAAAAGAACAAACTGAGTAGAGAGGCTCATTCATGCCTGCATAAAGAAATGAGACCAGAAACAAAGCGTTAGCAGTCAAGGAAAAGATATCCCCCAATAGCGCTTCTGGAAACATGTCTTTTTTGAAGATTTCGCCTCAAGCTCCAACACGCATGGCTTCTCTACCCGCCCCGCCATGCCTGTGTCCTTCGCCACTTAGGTATAACCAAAACCCAGTCATGATAAATAGTCACCGGACTAATCAGGCAGTTGTATTTCGCATTTCGCCCTCTGCCTCTCATAAGTAAAGTCATTTCCCGTAAAGTCGCCTCTCGTCCCAAAAGCCAGTTTCGTAGTCCCGTTGCACAGTTCGTGCAGAAATAGAAACCGCCAATGCGCCGCGACCAGCAGGGTCAAATTTTCCCAGTCATATCAGGCGGGATAGGAGCGCCACAACTCCCAAAAAAAAACACTCGCTATGGTATCATCTGAGGAACAAAATCGTTGTCGTACATTGCCGTAATAAAAATTTAGAAGCAGCGCCAATTTTCTCAAAACATAAATGAGATCTCATTATTTGGCAGGCCTGTATTTTGACAAGAGGGGGACAACGAAGTAAGGTTCAAACAATTGGTGAAAAAGAATTCCGAGGGGAGCCAGTTGCCTCTACTGTGAATGAGGGCAGCATCTCTCACTTCTTTTTGCTTTGAAAGCCTGCTAGGAAGCCTATCATAGCCGGGTTTCTCAACTTGTGCTTCGAGGTCGACTTGGAGCGCTTAGGCGCCGGTTCTGCAACATTCACAATGTCGATGTTGGGATGCAAAGGCACACTGCGTCGGCCGGCACTTTTTGGCCAGTCTGGAGGAGGAGGCACGGTTTCGGCGCCACGGTGAGTATGTCTTCTTCCTGCAGCAACCTTGGGTGCAAGAGGCGGCGACTTCTCCACAGGCCACATAGTCATTGTGATGGTCCAGTCAGGTTGAACCACCTTGTCCCAGACTGTAGGCAAGATGATTTCACCATTTGGGCCTACAAGATCGTAGTGACCTTGCCGCACAAGCGGGCCGAGAACATCAACTTGAAGGAATGCCTGTTTTATGAGCTCTTCCATTCCCTATCGAGTGGCAAAAGTGTTAGTTACAAAGTCAGAAGTTGAGACGAATAAATTGTGCGCTTTGTCGACTTACACCCCATGTTGAACAAAGATGAAAGGGAAAACTAAATTTTCTTCCCACAGCATCCTTGAATTTTATTGGAGGCTGCACAGTCTTCTTTGCTGCTTCTTCCAGACTGGCCTTTGTTTCTTCACGTATGCGTAACATGAGAGCCTCTTGTTCTGCTTTGGCAGCGTCGGCAGCTGCTGCAGCCTTTTTGGCTGCCTCCTTCTCGTCTTCGATCCTCTTCAGAGTGTCAAGTTCCGCCCTGCGCTTGGCGTCTTCTTGCAGCATTTTGATCCTCTCTGCCTCTTCGGCAGCTTGTTTGGCCGCGGCAGCATTTGCCTCATCTTTGGCCTTGATGGCGGCTTCGAGACGTATATGAGCAGCCTCTTCTGCTCTGATTCGATCTTCCTCCTCCTTTTTTCTCTGAGCCTCGGCTGCCTTCATCTCGGCTTCAAACTTCAGCCTTGCATTCTGTTCTGCTCTTTGCATAGCCTCAGCTTGTTGCTTCTGTCTCTCTTCCTCGGCTTTACGTTCTGCTTCGATACGCTCTCTAGCAGCTCGCTCAGCCTCAACGCGAGCGCGCTGAATCTCCTTTTGAGCCTCTTCTTGCGCCTTCTTCAACTCCTCTGCTCGTCGTTGAAAGGTCTCCTCTGCTTCCTTTCGAATTTGTGCTTCGCGCTCTCTCTGTTCCTCGGCAGCCCTTGCCTTGTCTTCTACCGCTTTAAAGGCGGCAAGTTGCGCCTCAAGCTTGATCTTTTCCAAGTCAGGGGGCGGTTCCTTGGGGGCAGGGGTAGGCGTCTTGGCCGGAGCTTCTGTAGCGGGAGGTACAGGTGCAGGTGCAGGCGCAGGCGCAGGCGCAGGTACAAGCTGATGCGGATGCGTAGTACTCAGCTGATACTGCTGAAGATGTCCGGGTAAGGCGTACTGAGGGGTAGCGAAGAAACCTGGCTGCTGGTAGGGCATCATATCGTATACGTTGGCGCTATGCCTTGGTTCCCCCCCAAAGTAGCTGCTGCCGTTGGGAACGTTGCTCATGTTCGTAAATGGGCTTGCTGCATACCCTCCGTAGTTGATCATTTGGTTGCCACCAGGATAGTTTCCCAAGTAGAGACCGTGTTGATGTTGCGGATAGCTTGTATGCTGAGCACGCTCGCTCCCATAGAAGCCTCCGCGATGAGCATGAGTGGCCCCATAGGGCTGGCCGTAAGGGCCATAGTCCTCTGGAGCATCCACCTTGTGCGGTGGCATTGGTGCGCGTGTATGCACCGGAGGCTGGTCTTGGGTAGGTGGCGGAACCACTCGGTGAAGAATGCGTCGCGCTCTCGTAGCGCGTAGAGGCGGGGGTGATATGTCGTTACTAGTTGAAGCCGAATCAGACGGATGAAGAACCTCTTCTTCTTCCTTGTCGTCGCTGTCGTGGCTTTGATACTCGTCCACGCCACCGACTGAGGGAGAGTCAGGCTCTAGATAAGAGGCTGTAGAGTGAGGACTCTCGTCACCACTGTGGATAGTGATAGTGGCTGGTCGTCTGGCGAAGCGAAAAGTGGTCAGCTGTAGGGTTGCGGCTGAGGCGGCGCATACACTGCGATGCGAGTATAGGTAGGCTATCGTGGTATGACACTCACGGCATAGCAGAAAAAACTAATGACAAGCTTGTTGACCCTTGACACGACGATCCCCGCTCAAGAGGGTCGAGGCAGAAAAGGCGCAGGCTTGACGAAGGTGAAAGATGGCCAACACAGAAATAAGTGGAAGAAACGACGACAAGGCGAAGATGTCGGGGTGTTGGGCAACACGTCCGGACTCGGCAACCTCTGACCGTAATCGGATCTCTGCGGGCTGCTGCAGCGACAAGCAACAAAGCAATGCGGCCAAAGAAAGGGCACTGATTCTGGTCTGATTGTGGGTGCGACAAATGCGAGGGGGTCGACTGGCTTGAGACAGGGGTTGACCGGTGGACGCGGCGGGAGCGTGCTGGCTTCTGAGAGGGGAGGCTATGAGAAGTCGGCGTATGATGCTGGTGATGAACAGGACAAAGCGGCGGCGCTGAGATTGCCGACAGCAGTGGTTGCTTTGGTAGGTATGTGGGGTTGATATCAACAAGGGAGAAGGCGGAAGGCAGGTTGCCCGGGGGGTGTATCTGCGTTTGTGGTGTGTTGGGAAGAGAGAAGAAGGGGGGGTGTGTGTGCTGTCAACGCCTGAATGTGCGATGTTGCGATGTTGCGCGAAGGCCCGAGGCCTGCTAGGTACCTGAAGTCGGAGAGATTGCAGATGCAATGCTGCTTGCTTTTCAGTTGTTAGAAGAGACGTACGAGAGTGGAGAGAGCCCCTTCATCAGTGAGTCACAGCTCCGAGGGGGAATGGTCGGCTTTTTTAAAGACTGGCTGCGCGAAAAGGCTGGCCGCGTGAAGAAGGCTGCGACTTGGATCAGCGGTGACCGTTGCGTCACGCCTATTGCTAGGGAGTGAACAAGCGTATGAACGGTACGGGCCGTAAACCGAAAGTTTGGAGGAGCCCACTATAAGATAGACGAACAAGGCGTTTGTTGTGCGAGCTGTTTACAAAGACGAAGGGATCGGTCATCAAGGGAAGTCGATTTGCGTTGCTGGCGGGGCGAGCTAGTAGCCTTGCAACTTGCAAGTTGCAATTGCACGTCAATCCGTTCATCCCGGCCAGACTTGATGTGCTGGTGTGATGTCAGGAATCTACGGAATAGGTAGAAGAATGCCCAGGTTTCGTAAGCACATAATCGTTCCATAAACCATCGGTCGTCTGTGACCTTGAATGAAGCGTCCACCGCGTTCTTGAATAAGAACTGAGCGAAGCAGAACCAGACATGATCATAAGATCCAGCACAGAGAGCACGCTACTAAGCAGGTCTAAAAAGACTATGAAGTCATGTTCGCCCAATGAGGGATGCCCAATCACAAGCATCACGATTCACCCGTCATCGTTGTTGGAGGGGCAACTTGTGCAGAGTCCACATAATTTTGTCGTCCCCAAAACCCTACTTGGCATCTCCGCTCCGTACCTAGGTATGTAGTATGTACTTCAAAATTTACTCTCGTCTCTTGTCTCTTCTCTCTTTCCTCATTTCTTTGCGTTTGGCTCCGTACCTACATGGATCAAAGAACCTGCTGGGACTCAGCCTGGGAGTCGGGACTCATGATTATGTGCCGACGTCAAGTTTCACATCGCGGATTGTGTGACGTTTGATGGGAATGTGTCCTCGTTATTGCACTCAGAAAACATGTGCTAAAATGATTCATATTTGGTCATTTGGAAATTGGGGCCGATTTGTCGCGAATCGACGTTCAAAAAGCGAATATGTACAAGCCAAGCCAACTTACAACTCCCGAGTCCCAAGGGTCTGGAATTCGTCCAGCTGGTTCAAGCAGAAATGTCTTGCTTCGTTTCCAGATTGCTGGTATTCGGTCGACAGTGTCCGTGGACAATGAAGCCGAGCAGAGCAACCCCAGAGCTTGTCGTAATGTACTGTGTACATAGTACATACATAGATTTGTAGGTATGTAAGTAGGTAGGTAGCCTTTTAAGGTATTGATGTCAGTGAACAAATGGGATCGCAAATCTTGCGCCGCTGTCCATGCCCTCGCCTCATTTGAGTTGCCAAACAAGGAACTCTGTATGTAATTGTTTCCATTGTACGGAGTATCGACTACATCCGCTACTTAGTGTCCCCCTAGATGTTCTATTTTCGTAATCTGTTCGCCCGCTTGGGCTGCAAACGACCCCTTGCTCAATCACATTCCGTCATAAACAAGCTCGCTCCCGGGCTTTGCCCAAAACGTCCGGATAGCCTTCAAGATCCTAGTTCGGCATCTGGCAATCCTCGGATAGAACAGCAAAAAAACACACACCACACAACTCATGTATGTAGGTATAGAAACGCAGTTCTCGGTGGCACAAAGTCGTGGCTTGTTCTGCTGTTGACTCAGTCGGTCCTTGAAGGGGTCCGTTCTTTTGTGATGGTGGGTGCCCTCGGCGCTAACAGTGCATCAGCTACCTAGAATAAAAGGGCCATCGATTGCTTCTACATATTTGTTCGCATCTGTGCTTCTCTCCCTCGCTCGTTTGTTACATACCTCCTAGCAGACCCAAAAGAGAAAATGTAATGTGAAGAAGCACGCAGTCACCTCCCGGCGCCGTCAACGTGGAACCCATTGTAATCTTCACATCCCCGCCTAGGTAGGTACCTGGTAGAAACCTGGTAGAACTAGCTAATGTATCAGCTTATCTTCGTTCCATTTTTTCAGCCTTGACTTTCCCGTAAGGACAACACGTGGCGGGCCGAATTGTTGCAACTTGCAGGCCCCCTCGTTTGCAGGGACAACCCGGGAGTCGGGACCGTCCGTGGGATCAAAAGTCGGGGTTGCAAGAGGTACCGGTTCGTACCGTACGTGAAACGGACTGAGTGTGGTGGCGGGCGTGTGGCAACGCCTCCATCGAGCATGCCACTGCATGTACATACATGTACATACTGCGTCCGTAAAAGCATCGTAAAAGCATGCAGCTGCAAGAGCCTGCAACCACCATCCGATTTACAGGCATCACTGTTACCTATGTATTTCAAGAGCCTTCTGGAGATCCAGGCACATCGCACAAGGTCAGCCAGCTCCCAATGATCTATGCGTCCCGGAAGCAGAGACACAACCTACAAGTAACGGGTCAGAGCCAATCACACCAGGGCCGGAGCCGCGGCAGCCAGCATAAATCAGACGGCTCCTCGCTCAGCTCGGGAAACAAGGCGGCGTCCCGCGCAAAAAGAATGCACTGAATCGCCAGTTTAACACTGACAAGCCTGCGTCTTTACGCAACCATTGAAGCCCGAAGCCCGATGGGCAAGCAAGGCCAATGGGATACCCAACGGTACCTATCCGGCATGAGCTCTGGAGCATCTGACTCATCGCATAGGGTGCATCGGTACCTGCACTACCAGCCTTGCATGAGCAAGCTCCTTAACTAATTGGACTTTCCGTCTTCAATTTGTTTGCCGATCAAAGAAAAAAAAAAATCTACACACTTGTGAGCAAATCAGAGTGCCAACAGGGCATAACAGAATCACGCCAGCTTGTGCAAGGCACACACGGAGGTAATTCCGGACCCGCCGTCATCTTGGACACCCACGTGCTTTGATGCCCAGCCAGGGTAAAACTGCAGAGCGCCTTGCGAGGAAGCGCTCAGGAGCCAATGCATTAGAGCTGCGAAGTGGACAAGCAGTAAACCCGCAGGACTTTTCGTCACTCGCCCTCTTGCGGTATAGAGAGGGGGTCGTACATATCGTGGGATGCAGTGTTGGGTGCTTAGAACATAGGTACATATTCATCATGACTGTTTGGACGGAGTATGTACTGTACCTAATCTCCCGAAAGTTCCTCCCAAGGTCGGCAAATGGATCGGCACAACTTCAAACAAGAGTAGTGTTTTGTTGGTTTCTTCTGGCACTAAGTCTAGACATGTGGCTGTGGCTGTCTGTAGGACGGCCCCCGGTTTGGCAGCACCAAGAGCTCTTTCAACTGCGCTACTGTTGCATGGGCGACGCACCTGTTGTGCAACTCTGCCAATTTGTTATGTCGGACGAAAAAAGTTATGCAGCCCGCGAGCTATCCTGCAAACGCGGTTGAGACACTTAAGGCCAGATCTGAGTTTTTTTTCTTTTGATGTTCCTACTTTCTTCCCGCTCCAACATTATTATCTGTGAATATGTACATACCTAGCTCGGGCTACTCGACATGGCCTTCCATGGATAAATCCATTGTACCCCGGCATAAAGTTGCCAAGATGTGCCCAATGTATTGAGAATTAAGCCATGCTGTGCCTGGAGCCGCATCACGTGACGGCCGTACCAGCCGAACGTGCACATATTTTCACTTTCCCACTTCTTGGGTAACCTAGCTCTTTAG